>OVAP01004900.1:0-13784 GCA_900406295.1 Aurinia saxatilis | reverse complement strand
ACGGGCCATTATCTCGAGGGGGCGTGTGAGAATATCCCACATCTGAAAGATATAAAGGGACCTAAATAATATATAAGGGAATTGTCAATTGGCTTTTAGCTGGAAGCCCATGAAACTTAACAAATGTGACTCTAGGAAGCATGATAACCGTGACACAATTTTTTCTTGGATAATTTTTTTTTTTATATACTCATTGGGAAGAGAATAAATTTAAAGATAATGTTTATACAGTGTTTGCCTTTTCTAGGATTTCTAGTCAACCTTTTATGCTTTTCATTGATCCTAAAAACTAACCTTAATTGATGAAAGTAAGAAAAATAAAGTAAGAAAATTTCGGAAAGTTGAGTCATGTTTATCTGTATTACGGTTTTGAAAATCAGGTGAATTCATAACACTAACAATACGAAAAACGTGATACTAAGTTACAAAATATGTCAATGTGATTCAATTTTCTTTCAAATATAATCAATCCATAAATTTGAAAATAATGTGTTTGTAGACTTTAGTTTATCTAAGAAAAATTAATCACATGAATAAAAACATTATTCACTTAAGAATGTGTGGAATCACACACCTTAGCCAGTTAGCCTTATGGGATACGTTAATGGCCATAATTAAGCCTGCAATATCCAAAAAAAAAAAAAATTATGCCCAAAATCCAATAAGCCATCAAGTAAAACACCAGGGTCTCAAAGTATTTATTTTCTAGGAATTTATATTAATATTTCTCTATTAATAGTTTTACCGTTTTAGCACGTATGCTTATGAAACAAATTAAAACTTAATTAACAAAAAAATATCACGTACTCTTGGACATGCTTGATTCGATGTGATCTTTTTTGATTAACTGCATAGCATGTAAGTATTCTTCAAACGTTCTTGAAACCATCTCTGGTCTGGTCTCAACCGTTCGAGTAAAAAGAATCATGAAAATATTCCGAATTAAATACAAACCGAAATCACATACCTTAGCCTCAAGAGATACGTTAACGGCCACAAGCCTGTGACTGGTTTACAACTGTTTACAATAAAATATAAATAAAAAACATGTCCAAAATCCGATAAGCATCATTAAAAACACCATGGCCATCTCAGATATATAGTTATGTTCGATTGTTAGCATGTATTAACATCTCAGCAACAACAGTAAATGCATAATACAAAGACTAACCTTAACTGATGAAATTTGTAGTCATTCTTTGGGAACTTGAGTGCTTAATTTATAGTCAGCGGATGCTCTAGTCAAAGACATCCAATTGTTCTCCGTGGCAAACTCTCGGTCTTGGACAGAGGCTAGAGACCTAATTCCTCCAACACACCTTCAAATGCTGAAACATATCTCTATCATTGGTTCTACTTCATACAACTGTAGTATTGGGTGTTTCTGGTTATGCAGCTTCACACTTGGTTCCTTTTTTTGTGCATCTTATAGCTATTCCGCTGTTTTTTCTTCTTCTTTGCCGCTAAATTTAAGTTGCAATTCAAATGATGCCTGGTTTTGAGGGTGGAAAAAGGTGAATAAAGATTGGATTAAAAAAAAAAAAAAAAAAAATTAATATTAGGCCTTGAAAACAGTGTGAAACTATAACACTAACGATAAAAAAAGAAACGCGATACTAAGTTAGGAAATATGTCATTTATGATTCGAAATTCTTTAAATATAACCATTCCATAAATCTGAAACAACGTGCTTTAGACTTAAGTTTACCTGAGAAAGTTTAAGCACATAAGACAAAACATTATTCACTTGAATGTTCGAAATCACATACCTTAGCATGAGATGCGTTAACAGTCTTTAGAAGAGACTTCAATGCCATTAAATTCCATAAACCCGTTTACTGGTTTATAATTAACTGTTTAAAAAAAAAAAAAAAGCCCAAACATCATTAGAAAACACCATGGCCTTACGTTCGAAAATGCTTTGCTGAAAGAGTCTATGTATTATCATTTTCCAAACTGGACGTCCCGACTATTACAAAACTAACAACTTGGCCTAATTATAGCACGCATTGTATATCCACCCTTTGGCCTAATTAACATGTAAGCAATAACAGTGAAATGGATAATACAAAGATGGGTGATCAAAGCAATACACATGCGCACAAACCTGTAGCATTTTGAAGGCATGCAAACGAATTTCTGAAAAGTAGTCCTTTTTCACGAGCAGTAAAGAAATAGATGCTAGAACCTGATCTCCAGATTTAATCTGCAACAATTGTAAGATAAATTTTGGGGTCCTGTTCAAATAAAACTCATATTAAATGAACATTGAATGTAATAAAAATATTTTTCAAAAATAATTATAGGTTCTAACTGAAATTAAATATATGTAAATATGAATCATGTTCGATTGCTCCATTTACTCATGTTAGAAGAAAGTCACTGCTCAATCGTACAAACTTATTTCAGTCAAAAGTGTGGGGAAAAAACCCTAAAACCAGAAAAGTAAGGCAAAAGCTTAATCTTAATTCTATTCAACAAACTAATATGCTTATGACATGAACGCATGCAAATCGATTGCAGAAAGATGTTTATTATCACAGATTCGAGATTCGAGGAACATATATAGCACGTACCATCTCAAACGATCGCTTATGACATGAACGCATGCAAATCGATCGCAGAAAGCTCATACCATCTCAAACGTTCGAGCCTACAAAATCATGAAAAACATGAATTTAATAAATCTCAACGATTTTATTCAGAATCTCACAAAACCTCACCAGTCACTACGTTGTCTGAGGAGATAATGGTGGCTTTTGTTACAATGAGATTAACATAAGATAGGGTTTTGGTTAAGATAAGGTTGTGCTTAATTAACGGTTCAGTATTGATGAAATATTAATAGGCTTGACCAAAGGTCACAAAAAGCCCAAAAAGTGAAGGCCTGGTTCGAACTCAAAAAATAAAATGAAGTTTTTTTTTTTTTTTTGTCCTCAAGAGATTTTAATCCTATTATAAATTCCTATATTTTTTTAATGATTTGAATGAACTACTTTACGAACAACTCCAGTGTACAGCAGATAACGGATCTGTCTGCATCACTGGATCTTCGTCAAAGCCCAAGCCCATGCTTCTCTTAATCTGTTTGTATCACTTTGGATATTCGTCAAACACAAATCCATGAATCTACAGAAACTGTATTTTTTGAACTTCGAACCTCATATTTGGTATAGAAGTCTTTAAACCTTTAACCAATAGGTGAAGGAGTTTCTAAAAAAAAGAGATATGAAGTTAAAGGAAGAGTAAACTCCATGGTCAGCCCAAATTACTTCGACAAATGCAAGTTTAAAAGTTAAAGATTTATGGAAGACTCGACTATGGTCTTCGGCTTTATTCCATTTTGTCCTTTTCATTCCTCTCATTCATATTTTTCATTATTTTTTTTATCCTATCGTGGTCACCGTGAAGAACCATATGTTATGATTTTATTCGAGAAAAAAGTAGCACAATAAATAACAATAAATAACAATTATGTTAATTTATGTTGGTGACTGGTGAGGAAGTCAATGTTAGTCTAAGAAGCATTTCTGACATCCACGAACGATAAAAGGATAGATATCATGTCGGTTTAGTTAAATTAATTGGCTATTTGAGTAAAACCCTTTTTCTATCTATCTAGCATTTAGTTGTATAATGACTTACGAAAAGAAAAACCAAACCAAAAGCAGTATATATTCCAAATTCTCTTGAAATGGTATGTTATTATGTTAAGTAAAGATTCTCTCAAATTCTTGAACGGGTATCTTAATAAATCTAATTATATAAATTCTATAAGTTTATAAATTTAGTATAGTTTAAAAAAAATTGTTTTTGAACTGTGAGTTTGTTATGTAGCTTAATTAAAATGTTAATAGATTCTTCTCAATTTACCAACATTAAGGATCACCAATTTGAAAGAAAAAAAAGTTTCTAACTATTTTTGGACTATTAGCTAATAATGTACATAACACTTATAGAAACATATTATACGAGTTGAAGTGAGCCACTTCTGGTTCCACGTAAACCAGCGGATATCACTTTCTCTTGGTTGATGCTCTAGACACAATAGGTGCACACACATTGACCCATTTGGTTTGTACAAATGAAAAATGTTTTTAGATTGATTAAAATTCAGAGATATTTTTAATGTTTTGTCAGTAGAGATGTGAGGTTAGTGGTTATTAGTGTCCATAAGAGTATTGACAAGAGCTAAGCTAGACATGGAACTACACCTATTTCTAACATACCCGAGAGGTTTTACACCATTGTTGAAAACACTTATATCAGTGGAGGATCCACGTGAAGCAAACGTGGGTCAGGTGACCTACCATAAAGTTATATAATTCACTATTTTCCTTCAAACATTGCATGCATTGTAGCTTATTTGGTTGATTATGTGTAAAGGCTAGCATTTTGAACCTCCAAAAGAAGAGTTATATAGAAATAAATAAGATATATATCCTTTATTATATTAGTTGACCCATGGAATTTTTTTTTCTGGATTCACCCTTATCTCCAACACGTGTATCATTGCCGCAAACTAGATTTTGTATGGGAGTAGTTGTTAAATCGGTAGATGTACGTAAATAACTATTCAGCATGAACTTGCTGTTGGAGAACGTACCTTATTCAAAATAAACTTGCTGCTGCATCATGTACATTGCCTCAAACTAGATTTAGTATGGTAGATGTAAATAACGTAAACGTATGTGGGGGAAATTGATATTTTAGACGCGGTCAGAAATCATCCAAGTGTTTTGAAAAATCCAAACTTTGATGGGTTAATACACCTGAAAATTGAATATTTTGTATTATTACAAAATGATATCAATACATTAATATTTTCGATACCAGTAGAAATTAAACAAAAAAAAGTCGTAAAATCCTACTTTTGGTGGGTTATTACACTTGAAAATTGAGTTTTATTAATATAAAATTACCAAAAGATAGCAGTGCTTTATTATTTTGGACCCCGTTCAAGATCATATAATTTTTATAAAAAAAACTGTTTGCTTTGGTGGGTTAATACACTCGAAAATTAAGTATTTTTAATCAATTTTTTTTTGTTGACATCATTTATTAGAAAATCATTAAACCGGATGGGGAAGCCAAACCGATGGTACATCACTAACATACATAATATCCTGCGAATAAATTCTAACACTGCGTGCTAAAGCATCCGCCTTGGAGTTAAGACTACGGGGTACATACATCAATGAGAATCTGGAGAGAGTACTCTCGCGTGAGATCGTCCATGTAGATCGAGAAAGCTGGCCAGTCCTGTGGATTGGAAATCATCTTAACTAGCTCCTGTGATCTGTAACAAAAGTTGTGCCGAGAATATATATATCTTTTAATCAAATTATCAAATGATATCAATGGTTTAATATTTAGGATCGTTTTGAGATCATACCAAAACGAGTAAAAAAAATCCTAACTTACGAACATTGAGTATTTTTCTAAAATTACTGAATGATATCAATTCTTTAATATTTTGAATATCGATAGAGATCATACAAAAAAAAAAAAACCCGAAACATGAATACTTCGGTTGTTTAATAGACAATAAAATTAAGTATTTTTGTAGAATTACCAGATGATTTCAATGTTTTTATATTGATCAGGACTTGTAGCCTAGTGGTTTATGATAGTACCATCACTGTGTCACCGCCTGAGTTCGAGCTCAACTTAGTGCATATTATTGTTGTTGACAAAAAAAATAAAATAAATCAATGTCTTTATATTTGAGAAATTCCTTAAAATACCATACTTTGAAGAATGAGTTCCAAAAATACCACTATAAGATTTATTTTCCAAAATTACAACTAAAAATTTATGTTTTTCAAAAATATACCACAAAAACTGAAAATGTTTTTTAAGGGTTTATATTTTATTTATTTTTGTTTGGGTTAACTATTTTAAATTTAGGGTTTAGTTTTGAATATTTCAAGTTTAATTTAATTTTTGTGGTATTTTTGGAACATTAAAAATTTTAGTGGTATTTTCGAAAAATAATTTTCTTAGTTATATTCTTGGAACTACCATTTCAAATGTGGTATTTTGGAAAATTGCCCTTTATATCATACCAAAAAGTAAAAAAAAAATAATCATAACTTCGGTGGGTTAATACACACGAAAATTGAGTACTTTTTATTATTACAAAATGTTATCAATGCTTTAATATTTTGGACACTGCTAAAGACCATACAAAAAAGTTACAAAATTCTAACTATGGTGGGTTAATACATGAAAATTGAGTATTTTAAAAAAACTACCAAAACATATCAATGTCTTAATTTTGGATACCATTCGAGATCACACAAAAAAGGTAAAAAAATCCTAACTTTGGCGGCTTAATACTTAATACACAGGAAAACTGAGTATTTTTCTTAATTGCCAATTGATATCAGTGCCGTAATATTTTCAGCACCGTTAGAAATCATACGAAACAAAAATAATCAATCCTTATTTTGGTGGATTAATACACACGAATATTGAGTATTTTTAATTTACCAGATTATGTCATTGCTTTCATACTTTGGACACCCTTAGATGTCATGCAATAAATTTTTTTAATAACCTTACCTTTGGTGGATTAATTCATACAAAAATTGAGTATTTTTAAAAAAAGAAATGGTCAAATGATATCAATGCTTTAATATTCTGAACATTGTTATGGTCTTATAGATCATACAAATATAATCAACAAATCATAATTTTTTTGGGTTAATACAAATATAGGTAGGTGCAACAACATTTTGTTTGTCATACAACCATGTCATTATTGATCCGTGTGAAATTTTTGGTCCGTTTTATTGTACACCCTAAACAAGATTTTTTTTTTGTGTATCTATGTCACAATATATACTTTTAATGGCCCTTTGTCATCTTCCATTTACGTCTCACCCCTTTAGTTTTTAAGTAACAGCCGAAACACAATCTCGATTAACATTTTTTTCTCATCCCGAAGTAAACCCTAACTCACATTATTACAATTTGGGCATGGAAAGCCGGACCAACAATTTTTTATATCTATGTTGGTACATGGAGTTCTTCAAAATCTCAAAGAACACTAAGGAATCAATTTTTCAGAAGTTAAAAAAACCTCACAACTAAAATATGATTGGTATAGTTTAGGGTTTTCCGAGAAGGGACATCGGCTACTAATCATTGGTTATAAATATATTAGCAACTACTAATATATTAACAAAGAAAATATCAAAGAACACTCAGAAAATGGATTCCGGATATTCTGAAAAATCATATTTTTCTGGTTGGAGAAAGGAATGTTGATGTCCAAGTCGAAAGATTGATTCCTAAAAAATTTCCAAATCTTCGGCGGAATGAGAGCAAGATGAAATTAAAGAAGGATCTTAGTCATCCCGGAAAAAAATAGAGAGCAATATATTTCATATGTATTAACCCGCCAAAGTTAGGATTTTTTTTCTTACCTTTTTTGTATGATCTTGGTGTCCATAATTAAGGTATTAAGACATATATTGCCTTAATATTTCGTGCACCGTTAGAAATCATACAAACAAAAAATAAAAATCCTTGGTTATAAATATATTACCAACTACTAACATGTGTTTTTGTTTCTTGAACATGTCATGATCCACTATTGACTATAGAAGCTCTTCTAGTTTTCATATAGATAATGTGTAAGGGTTTAAACCTTTCAACAGATTGAAGGGATGTGAACGAACAATGACAGATTTCAGAGAAAGTCTTTGATATTTGTATATAAAGTTTATTGTCATTGTGAAAACAAAATATTAATCCGCTTGTCCCAGATCAAAGGGGCATTACACATTGCACATATGATTGATGGTAGAAGTAACTGAAGGTTGATTCAGCTGGATACGCTAATGCAGAAAATGCGGGAGGGATCAGCCGAGTAGTTCACGAGATCAAGAGTGGTGCCTTTCAAACGCTTGAAGTGATAGACATGACCACATGCCATCACACACCTCTTCTAGTTTAAGCAAAAAAGTTTTAGGCCGTTATGGATCGGAGGCTGTCATATATATATGGTTTGCTTAAGCTCTAAGAGGTGCGTGTTGGCGTGTGGTCATGTCTATTACTACAAGTGTTTGAAAGAAACGACTCTTGATCTCGACAAGCATTCGGCTGATCCTTCTTGCATTGTCTGCATTAACTTCTCTAGCTGAATCAACCTTCAGGTACTTCTACCATCAATCTTATGTGCAATGTGTTATGTTCCTTTGACCAGGAAGCGGATTCATATTTTGTTTTTGCAATGAAAATGAAGTTTTATATACAAATTTTCTTTCTCTGAAATCTGTCAATGTTTGTAACATTCCTTCAATGTGGTTGAAAGGTTTAAAACTTACACATGATATGATCGAAAATATTAACAAAGAAAAACATACGAATCCCATAAAAAATATTCAACTATTAACAAAGAAAATATCAAAGAAGACTCAGAAAATGGATTCCGGATATCCTGAGAAATTATACTTTTATGGGTGAAGAAAGCAATGTTGATGTCCAAGTCGAAAGATTGATTCCTAAAAAATTTCCAAATCTTTGGCGGAATGAGAGCAAGATGAAATTAAAGAAGGATCTTAGTCTTAGTTATCCCGGAAAAAAATAGCGAGCAATATATATCTTAATTGGATTCATGAAAATAAATTACAATTAAAAAGGATCTCAAAAATTTAAATTGTGGTTGTACTCTCAGCATTAATTTTCAATTATTTCAAAATTTATATTTATTTATAGTTTTTTTTTCCATAATCACACATTCACAAAAAATGTCCTTTCTCTAGCTACAAGCCTTTTTTTTTTTGTTTCCTAAAAAGGTACAAGCCTTCGGTTTAAGCAATACTTCTAAACCTAAACCAGGACTAACAATCCATCTGATTTGGGCTTGTGTTTCTTAGGGCCTCAAGTTATCTGATATGCTTGTTTAGTAGCTTGGTGTTTCTGTTTGTCTAGTCCTGGACTGCTTTTTTCATTTTCTTAAGTTCTTGCTTCTTTAGTGCATGTTTTGTATCTTCTTGACATCCTCAGGTGTACATGTTTTTGTTTGAACTTTCAGGCTTTTTGTTTGAGCAAGGTTTTCTTTGTTTCCGCAGGAAATGTTAATTGGGATTTTATGTCTTGTGATTTGCCTAATATATTTAAATTATTTTATGCATCTAAAAATTGATTTGATTTACTTGGTGGCTTTCTTAAGTAATAGGAGAATTTATTTTGTGTTTAAGCAATTTGGCATATGTGAATTTATGTTTGGTTCTCATTATCGGATGGAAGATTTACATCACATTTCATCCATTTTCATAAATTCTCCTATTAGTTCTAATTACCTAATTAGAGAGACACCAAGTAAATCAACTCAGTTGCTAAACACAAAATAGTTTTAGCATAATACGTAAATCACAAGAGCATTAAATCCAAATGAACATTTCGTGCTGAAACAAAAAAAAAACTTTGCTTAAATAAGAAGCCTAAAAGTTCAAATCTCATCTACACTTGAGGATGTCCAGAAGAGCAATATATGTTTTAATTGGATTCATGAAAATAAATTACAGTAAAAAAAAGATATCAAAATTTAAATTGTGGTTGTACTCTCAGCATTAATTTTCAATTATTTCAAAATTGAAATTTTTTTATAGTTTTTTTTCCATAATCACACATTCACCAAAACATTGTCCTTTCTCTAGCTACAAGCCTTCTTTTTTGTTTGCTAAAAAGGTACAAGCCTTCGGTTTAAGCAATACTTCTAAACCTAAACCAGGAGTAACAATCCATCTGATAGATTGCTGAACAGAAGGTTTTTAGCTAGGGCAAGGACAAAATTTTGTTGAATGATTAATTACGGAAAAACCTATAAAACGTTTCTATGTAAAAGTTTACGTTTACAATAAAAGCTTTAATGGCCTAAACTAGGATTATCTATAGAAGGACCTATGAGCTCTCATTTTCTTACAATTCAGAAAAGATTCTAAAACGAGAATGTCCACAAATGAATTCTTCGTAGAGAAAGTTGAGAGATTATAAGTTATGGTCGAATCTAACAAACATACTTTCTTAAGAAAATAAAAATCTTCTAAAGAGTTAGATTTTTTTTGGGGGGTCATTTGAGTGAGATATTGTTAGTTTCTGGGTAGCTTGTAGTTTTTGACACTATTATATCAATAGCGGTTAGGGTTTTGTAAATGGGAATCTTAACAAATCTTAGATAATTTGATAATCTTACAAACTTCGTATAGTTTTTGATAATTTATTTTTGTATATTTAGTTTATGATTTTTTTAGTTATAATGATAATAGAGTTTAATAAATAGATGCTCCAACAAAAATATTATCATTGTGCCAACAAAAATACAACAAAAACTAACCTTAATTAATTGATGGAAAAACAAGAAAATTTATAATCAAAATCTTCAAGATTTGATTTAGGGTTTCCAGATGGATTCCTAGGCCTGGAATAAGTTTATAATATTGCTTAAAAAGGCAAATCTTATATATAAAAAAAACATTCATTGTGTGGTTAATTTTTAAAGATTCAAATTTGTACACAATAAAAAGTTTAATAGCCTAGCTTAAGATTTATAATGGAGATTCAATATGTATTGAAAAAATGATAGTTAAAATCCTTTCTTTGTGAACGTGTTTTTTTTTTTTTTTGAAAAAAGGTTTTTCAATATAAATGGAAACACGGTTACAATTGCAATAAAAAGGAGAAAACGTCGGTCAATAGTAACCGGAAATAACCGGATTTCGGTTTAAAATTACACAATGATATAAACCGGAGTCCGGTTTAATTTCAAACCCTAGAATCTACAGATCCCGCCACCGAGAGCCGGAAATTGCCACCAGATATCCGTTTACGCCGTGCCGGATCACCAAAATCAAACCATTGTGTTCTTTCTTCCGAAAGAGCTAAACCACGAAACAACTGAAGGAGCAATCGAAGGATTAAGGGAAGAAAGGGAAAGAGAGAGAAAACTACACCTCCACGCGTCTTGAGCAGACCACTGGATCTAATGCCAGAGAAGAGAAACCAGAGAGAAGGACGAAGGCCATGTTAAAGAAACGCCTCAATCGTAACCGAGCCCCCATCCAAAAGCAGGAATGCGCTTGAGTCTCCGCCGAGCCTCCACCCTTAGACCCGATATACACTTTTCTCCAACCATCCTCAAAGCCGTAGATTCCATGCACAGGAGGTATCCAGGTTTCCTTCAGACTAGATCTGCGCGCATAACTCCTCAGAGGCCGTGTCAAGAACGCGTTACTGCTACCGTCATGGTCGCCCTTCCGTGGAGCCACCAAGAACCAATACTGAAGCTTTGAGGACTCTGAACCGAGTCTAGTCCTCACAAACCCAGTTCAAAGAAGCCGAGATCTTTAGAAACACCGACGAGTCACCGAGGCGAACGCCATCACCTTGATATAGGAATTAAAGGGTTGTATCAAATCAAACTAGAATCCGGACAGATCCGGCGAAAGGAAAGCTAGAGAAACGAAGGAAAAGGGAAAGTGAGTCCTCTCCGGCAACCACAAGGGCGAACTCTTTTTGTTTAGAGAGAAGCGAGAAAAACTTTCTCTCTCTTCCCTCGTGAAAAATTTAACGTCCTATTTTGTTGCTAGTCCTGTGTTTGATTTTAGATGGTAAATTTTTGAGTATGCATACTAAGTAGTCGCTAAGGTTTTTGAATCCTGGACATGGCAATTCATACGATCCTCCAATGATAAAAGAATATATGCAATTTAAAATTAAAAAAAAAAATCATTGATCTAACAGCAATGTTTATTGCATGGACTAAATTTAAATAAAGGAAAAACAAAAAAAATTATCATCAAATGCTTTTGAAACTGAAGTGCTCAATCTATATCATGGTTTAAAAACAAGTTGAATATAACTTCACAAACGATAAAAGAAAAATGTGATACTGAGATTGGAAATATGTAATATAATTCAAGTTTCATTAAATTTGAAAGAACTTATTTTGGTATATAAAAGAACAAAACATTTCATCACTTCAAAAGAAAATTAACTTGAGAAAGTATACCTCAGCGTGAGAGAATGCTTTTTAAGAGAATCCTCAAACAATAATCTCTGGAGAACAATAATCAAACACCATAGCCAACATGAATCCTGATGGTACACAAAGTAGGTCGGAGGGCTGTTTGTGTATTTCAATGAGTAGTTCGATAGTAAAGGATGGGTTGAGACCTTCGTCTTTGTAGAGAGTTCGGACAATGTTCTAAGAGATTTGTAGTTCGATTTAGAGAGGAAAGTAAGAAAAGAGTTGAGGTCGAAAATACTTTGTATTTAAGTTCGGAAAACTGTTATACAAAGTGTAGCTTGGATCTAAGAATTTTCCCAATCCCCAAAAAAGTTCAGATCCCCAAAACAATGATTACAGGGCAATATTTATACTAAAAATAGACCGACATAACGCAGTTACCATGGTTAGCTCGCCTAACCATGGTAAATTATGTCTTCAACTCCGTGGGCCGGGCTCCGGATATTAAGCGGGCCGAGCTTCGCTCGTTGAGTGGGCCGATCTTCACTCGTTGAGTGGGCCGGGCTTCGCTTGCTGAGTGGGCCAATCTTCACTCGTTGAGTGGGCCGAGCTTCGCTTGCTGAGTGGGCCGATCTTCACTCGTTGAGTGGGCCGAGCTTCGCTTGCTGAGTGGGCCGGGCTCGTTAGAAGGTTATGGGTCGAGAATGGGCCTTGCATGGCCCATTACCATCAAATCCTATCAAAGATATTCCGATTAACAATAATCACCAATCCAAATCTCATTTATCCAGAAATTCAGACATCATTAACACAATTATGGTTTAAATAAACGGGGGTTGACATAATCAGTACAATTATAATTTAAAACGTGATAATTTTCTTTTAAATATGTAATTTATGATTTAAGATTCCTTAAATCTGATATATCAAATAACATTTCATCACTTAAAAAGAAAAAGAAAAAGAAAAAAAAATTCACATGGGAGGATATGTACCTTGCTTTTAAAAGATCATATGCGGCTGAATCAGGTAAGCATCATCAAACACCATGGGGCTATGAATTCGATCAAACATATTCCGATTCACATAGTAAAAATAATCTCGGAAAACCACAGGAACCCAAATCTCTGGTGTCCGTACAATCAGATTTGGTGAAGATAGGGCTTACATAATAATATTGAGGTTATGCTTAACGGTGCAGTTTTGTTGTAATAATATTAGGTAGGCCTTTTAGTAGGCTTATCAATGTATCCACTAGTGAATTGTCTCCGGTCTACACTCTTGGAAACATTATTAATTAAGGAAGATTTAGCAAGACAGAGTACAAATGATTGTAACCTGTACAAGAAACATTTTTTTTCCATCCGAAATGATTGTAACACATTCCGGTTTACAGTATATAGCGATTCATGAGATTTAAGAGAACTAATTTGACTACCTATGTCACTAAAGTGCACTTATCTTTTCCGTCACTTGTCCAAAGAGGACTCCAGAGTTAAGTATGCTTGAGCTGAAGCAATTTCAGGATAGATGACCTACTCGGAAGTGATTCGCGATACCGTGTGAGTGAGGAAAAAACATGGGGAAAGATCTCGTTGTGGCTGCAGGGATAATAAACAAGTCTTACGAGCCTCCCAAAATTAACGCACCGCCCGTCAAACAGGGGTTGTGTCCATGGACCGAGAGAGGGCATGAGAACCTCACCCGTAGGGGTGGTCGGGGGTTACAATTGGTATCAGAGCCAAACCCAGAAGGGTGTGTGATACACAAAGTTTTACCCTATGTATTTCTAACTGCAAGTGCA
>OVAP01004899.1:0-13785 GCA_900406295.1 Aurinia saxatilis | reverse complement strand
CCTTAGTAATTAGCATTAGTTAGTAAATCACAAAAACCATTATCCTTGCTTAGTTTAGAATTTAATAAATTAGTTTGTTTTGTTTTTCGGTCTTCGTGGCNACCATTATCCTTGCTTAGTTTAGAATTTAATAAATTAGTTTGTTTTGTTTTTCGGTCTTCGTGGCATTCGATCCTTAAGTACTATAACTGATAAGTTGCTGTGCACTTGCAGTTAGAAATACATAGGGTAAAACTTTGTGTATCACGCGTGTACACTCCGCGCGTGCCATATCCTCGGCCTCATCCCAAAACATCAGAGGAAGTTGCTATCAGATATAAACAGATGTTCGAGAAGCTCAAGGTGGAATTTCCATCCAAGGAAGTTCAGACATTACCAGTCTTGACGAGGTGCATCGATAGGAGAGCTGCAAGTCATTGCAGCATTGAGGACGGAGTTTAGATGGTAGCTGAGGAGGTCATGGCAGTCTTGAAGAAAAAGATACCCAAAGCTAAACATGAGCCAGTTCAACCACCAAAACAAAGGTTGTTACCCAAGGTTGAAGACTCGGGGAAGTTTGTTGTGACATGTTCTATCGCAAGATTCCAGTTTGCGGATTCTCTATGTGATTTAGGATCTAGCGTGAATATCATGTCGAGAGCTACTACGGGGCAGCTGGGGATTAAAAAGATGATACCTCCAAAGATGACTCTCGCCTTTGCCAACTCCTCGACTATGACTCCATGCGGTACAATACTTGATTTACATGTGGAAATTGGTAATTGCATTGTTTGTGCTGATTTTCAGGTTGTGGTGATGCAACGAGGACCTATACCGCTTTTGCTTCTGGGCCGGCCATTCATGGCTACTGTAGGAGCCGTTGTGGATGTCAACGAAGAAAATGACCTTCACCCACGTTGACAAGGATGTTTCCTACGCCGTTGTCCCAGCGGTAGGACCACACAGGCTTGCCTTGAGTATCTTCATTGTTGATGAAGCTCCAGCACACGGTGATGGGAGCAACATCATGGCCATCGATTCCCGTATCACTCCAGAGAGGCAAAATTCAAAGAGGAAGGTACAAGGACGAGTGGCGCAGACGCGGGTCTGCAAGCTGTTTGCGAAAATTAGCATTGTCACACCGTTGCACTTGCGAAATCAGGGAAATGAGTCTATCAAAGAATTGTTGTAAGTTACAATGGCTTTATTCCCTGATGTTTGGTCTTGGCAGGTGAAAGACGGTGTATTAGCTGCGGTGGAGAAGCCACAAAGGGCAGACAGAGCTGTTTCCAGACGTTTATTACATGACACAAGAGATCCACGTCTCCTTGGTGGTCCATCTCGTGCATAAAAGGCACAAAAGTCAAGCTATTTGACTTAAAACAAAGAGCTGTGTGGAAGTCAACCCACTAGGTATCCTTTTTCATTCTTATCTTCACACCGGAGACGGTGTGATGTAAGTTTGGGGGAGGGTACAGGTATGTACTGATGATTTTCTTTCTTTTGTTTTTCTTGTCTTGAGTCATTTTGATGTTTTTCCTTGAGTCGTTTTTGAGTCTAAAACATTCCTTTGCATCAGATTGACTTAAGGGACAGTGATGATATTGCCTATATTGATGCTAGTATTTGTTTTCCTCGGATAGGTTGTTTATTAGTGCCATTCATTGACTTGCGAGATTTATGAAAAATTTGACTTAGCGCCCTGCCAATAAGTGCTCTTGTTAGTGTGAAATCTCGTTAGATTTGATGCCATCCCAAGATTATTGGACTTAATTTGTCTTAATTTTCACAGTTATGGCTATTTGATGGATTTTTTACTTTCCACCTTTTACCACCCTTTTTAATTTTTAGAAAACCCCAATATATCAAAATCCCAAACCATCTTTTCAAACCATTACATACTTTCTTGAGTAAGGCTTTTCTGATAATGTTTCATGTGTAAAAGCTCGTAAGAATTAGAGCGACAAGACTTTTTCTTCCATTAGCATTAGTATCATTGGCTAATCTAGGGGGTTTGGGATTTGTGGGCTTTGATTTGAGTTGTTCATAAAAGATTTCCTTATGAGAGTTGGGTAGATATAGAATGAAATAAGTTTGGGGGAATTGGGAGTTACGTAGAGGATTGGAATGTGGTTGGAATTGAGGATGAATTTTGCTTAGAAGAACTCACAGATTAAAATCACTCTTTTAGCGTTTATGTGTTTCATGATTATATATATATATATATATATATATATATATATATATATATTTTAGCAAAAAAAAAACGAAAATTGATTTTGTATTAGCTAAAGAGTGATTANAAAAAAAAAACGAAAATTGATTTTGTATTAGCTAAAGAGTGATTAGAAATTTTGTGTTGCAAGAGTTTACTAGGTAGTATTAATTTGGAGGAGATGATGAGGATTGGTTGGTTGGTTTAGTGATTTGAGTTTTCGAGAAATGGGAATGGGTAGATGGAAGAAATTGCTTGTATGCATCAATTGCTCTTTTCATCCTTGTTTTTGCATAATGATAACATTCCGTTTTCTTGAGAGTTAGTCATCATTTGAAATATTGAAACACTTAACCACCTACATTTGAACATTTTCCCTCATCAAACCAAATGTTGTGATCATTTGTCCATTTTTTAGACTGCGCCTGATTGTTAATTGAATGTTAAAGGGATGGTGGATAGGAAACGAGTGGGATCATTGGCATTGAGCTTAAAGATAAAATTGGAGTAGTGATGGGTGTTCTAAGTATGAATGAGTAAAGGATTTCGCATGTCAAAGATTAGCGTTAATTCGAATTCGTCCTTGGAACTTAAATGTATTCTTTCTAGCTATGAGTCCCCACCTTCAAACCTTTCTCCTTTTCTTCAGTTTTTGTTGTTTGCTTGTGGACAAGCAAAGGTTAAGTTTGAGAGAATTGATATATTACGTTTTAAACACTTGCTAACCATTGTTTTCTAGTTTTTTCGAGTCTTTTGGTCTTTTATAGAGTCAATTTTGGTGTTTAGAAGCTTTGGTGAAGCGTGGGACACGAACAGCGAGAAATGGGGAAAGACTATAAAAAAAGTGGTTCATGCACGGGCAGGGAACGAGTGCCTGGTCGGGCACCAACGGAGCCTGGTCGGGCTGAAGAGGACAAAAATAATACAGAAGAGGCAGGGAGAAGGTGCCTGGTCGGGCACCTACTTAGCCTGGTCGGGCTGGCCCCCCGATTTCTGCAACATCAATTTGACAGTTTCCTGTTTCGACTTTTATGGCCCAAAATTTATTCCACCAATCCTAGGCTTATATATACCCGAAGTCAGACGAAATTAGGGCAGTTTTTCTCTTAGTTTTCAGCCACCATATCATTCTTTTTTATCTTGAGTCTCCTTTGCCTTAGAAACACTTTTGTTCTCCTTTCCTTTGATTTTTGTTCTTGTTTGCTTGAGGATTCTTGAAGGCTTGTTCATTGTCATTCTTTTCCTTTCATTACCATTGTGGAGAAGTCTTCTAAACCTTGTTATTTCATTTTTTTTTAATAAAGTATCATTCAGATTTATATTGTTCTTGATTCATGCTTTGACTCTTGAAACAGTTATTGTTCAATCTGTTATTCTTGGGATAACAGAGCTGCTACAGAACTCTCGTGAGTTAAAAAAGATTACAGTTTACACAAAGAAGTACTGCACATTCCTACTGGTATCATTACGACAATCCTCTTGATTATGTCTTTGGTACTTGTTCTTCTCATTATGTGTGAGTAGTTAGATTGTTAGATTCTAGGGGAATCATGGATTATTAGGATAGAAACTGGATGTAAATAGGTAATTCTATAGAATAACTTCCTCCTTATGATGTCTTAGTGCTAAAACTAGTTTGATCACCTAGTTTTTGTTCATAGGATTTTCTATTAAACGAAAGTGTAATAGGATTCTTGAAACCTTATTTAGGAGACCAGATTGTCCTTAGCCAACGAAAGTTGATGCTAAGGCAAGTTGTGAACTTATCAAATCTGCTCTAGTAATGCTCTCTAGCTCTCTTAAATCCAAATGAAAGTTTAGGCATTCAAATTATTAAGAGAAATAATTGGTACCACGAAAATGGACCAATTTATAATTATATTTGAGTTGAAGTTTGGTAAATTTAGAAACTGGATAAACATCCAGTTAATTTTAGTACAATCCATCGATTATCCCTAGGTCTAGCATTTTATTAGTATTGAATTAAACCCATAGAAAAACCAGAAAACAAAACCCAAAAACCCAATCATTTGATCATCTTAGCTAGATCAAATAATTTAGTAGATTACAGTGTAGTATCTGAAACTTGTGGATTCGATCCTTATTACTGCATTGATTAAGTGTTAGTTGTCAAGATCTTTTTAATTTGTGAAAAAGACAACTTATTATATATATGGGAAGCAGAAGCTAGTTGAGGTGAAGAGAGAGGAGAATGGTTTTGATACACAAGGATCGGACAGTAGAGATGTGCAATCGAACAAGGAAGTTGATAATCTGCCACAACAGAAGATTGATGTATGTTTGAATTTCTTCTTGTTAACCTCTCTGCGAGATTTCCATGTGTGCTCTCAAGTAGTTTAGGTTACCCCATTAATGCAATGAGTTTATAGATTAAAAAATTGTTACCAATATGGCTCATAAATTTTAGATTTCTATGGGATTGTTCTTGTTTTTGTATCTTAGATGACATGGTGTTCATGCTCTTATTGTGCAGGTTGGATCTTGTTTCAACATTAGGAGTTTTCAAGGTTTCTTTTTAGGGTTAAGACGACTTGAACTCACAAAACCAATCTTCAGAAGCTTAGACCATCCACATTGGTAGTCTCTCACATGAATCTCTCAACAAAAAATATGAATGTATGTATAGGTATAGCTAAATAATATTAGAATATTATGAGTCTCTCATAATGAAGAGAGAGGGTGTTGAGAATCTCTCAAATAAGAGACTCACAACACTCTCTCTTCAATGTGAGAGACTCACTTAATTAAAAAATGTTTTTTATTTGTTTATAGTTTTTGAAGAGACTTTGTGAGAGACTCCCATTGCGGATGCTCATATATCAGTTAGTAGTCCCATCTAAATATGAGTTTTTTGGTTTATAATTAAGTTCTTGACTGGTTTAGTTCTTGACTGTTAAGAATGTTAATATGAATGTCAATGTGTTTGTTTGGTGTTTGAGTTACTCTTATGGGGTTTTTTGTTTTGCTTGTCTGTAAGAACATATAATGCTAAAAACATCATGGGTTCTTCCTCACATGTATGTGAAAAAAAAGAGTATGAGTTTGTTACTTGTTCCTCCATTGTTTTGACAACTCAACTCAAAGAGTACTATTCTTTCTTTGAACATTGTTTTTTGTTTATGACTTGGGTTGATGGTTACATGTTTTTAATGCGTTCATGTATGATTTGGATCTTTAATGGAAAATCATTGGTATTTTGTGGTATTTTTTTTTTATCAAAGTGTCAGAGAGCATAGTTTATAAATCCAACAACTGAAAATCAAGTGCACAATTTGACAAATGTCTCGAAACAATATTCAACAACATTTTATCTGTGTCATTATAAAATATTTTGCATCACGAAAACGAAGCCATAAAAAACTACAGCATGGCACGAAACAAGTGCTGCAAAAGAATATCCTATAGCAAATGATTATCGCTATAATAGGTGCATCTACGGTGATATGTGGTAGGGATACTATAGCATCTCGTGTCATAGCGTTCATGAAAACGCTACTAAATCCGTATTGTAGCGTTTTCAGTGTGCTATCACCAGTGCCCAAATTTCTTGTAGTGAAGAGGCTAGTAACAGAGGTGTTACCATCATAGCCAAAAGCCTAACAAGGCAGAATAGAGTCCACTCATATTTAGAAGCTAGTTATCTGAATTGTTTAAAAGAAACATTTGATGCAGATCTTCCTACTATTCAGACTTGGTCAAGCTTCTTCCTCTTTGCCCTTTGGTTTTACGCTGTCCACCTTCTTTGTGTTTCTCTTGTATCAACTCTTGTCTAAGTCCCCCTCGCTGTTTTCCCTTCTAGCTATACCCCTTATTCTTTTCTCCTTCTTTTCTTCTTTCTTTGTTCACTTCTTGTTTTCCTTGGTTATTGTAAGCTGAGTCTTTATTTTCTTTTACTATCTATTTTACTTAGTTGAAAAACAAAAACTGATATTGCAGATTTTCTCTTCCTTGTAATTTTTTTTTAGTACTGTGGTATTATTACGTGCAAAACCAAATAATGCAAAGTCACGGTAGCAAGAGAAACCACTAAAAGAAGAGAAAACTCCAAATAAAAGGATAAAAAAGCATCGCATCTCTCAAATAAAGAGTCCTTAAAGCTACAAGATGATTCTCTCCTTATGTGGTTATGAAGTCAAGCTAGACCACCTAAAGCTATGTAAGATTAGAACCGCCCATCTCGAGTGACACTCTGATCTATATCACGGGCTATAGAATTGGAGACAGCCGAGACATACTGAAAACAAACATACTCGAACCCACCAGCAGGGTTGGATATTTGATGGATATGTAAATCGACTTCACAATATCAATTTACCATAACCCGACTAACAACATACTTGTCGTTGTAGTATGGCTTAAGGATCGTACAACAAAGGGAAAACGAACTAACACACTAAGCATGGTAGAATCTAATTAAGCTAAAGCAATCGAAAGGTTTTTTGGTTTTTCACTAAAGATGCAACTAAACTAAGTGATCTAATTAAGAAATAACTAAACGATAAAAGCAATGATTTAAAACAAGTAGATAAACTAAGCAAGAGCAATAAACAAGAGAAACAATTAACGAGAGCTAAAAACGGTTGTTGACAATTTATTTAAGGCATTGGTCCTTGAGCCTAGTGTACAATCTAGGTTAAGTAACAAGTAACTAATTGTGATTGGGTAGTAACTGATTTCCACCCTACGCATTGAGACACTAAATATTGACTAATTCACTTTCGTGACCTTAATCACTTTACTAATCTAGCAATTTTTACTAATCTTTCAATTGCAAAATTGCTAATCAATAAGCATTAACTAATCATGCTCAATCTATCACTAATCACCCTAACATCAATTTTCATTGGTTAGGGAAGAAAAGCTAAGTAAAAGTCTCTCAGACATTTTATCGAACACCTTTCGGGCAACAATACGCCTAAGTTCTAAACCATGATTGATTAAGTCAAAGCTAGCACTAACTACACTAATACATAAGGATTTAAGATTACCCAAGCCTAATCACCACTAATTACTCATTAAATCCCCTAAATCAACTAAACTCAAGAATCAACTATTAGACTACTCACACATAGCTAAAGAAATGAAAGCAATAATAAAATCTAGAGAAAACATAAATAAAAAGGGATTAAGAATTTGATTAAGCCAAGATCAAATCTTAAAATCCCATGAACATTCAAAGGAATCAAAGTATTACATATTTTTCTTGTTTTTTTATATGAAAAGGCTTATTTAGAAATGACTAACAAACATGTATTTATAGTAGGGAATGAAGAATAGAAATCCAAGTTTGGTTTGGGAAAATAAACCAATTGGTTAAGGAGTTAAACCGGCTGGTTAAGAGGTAAACCGGGATAGCTGATTTTATTTTTCCTCAACCTTGCTCATGAACCTATGTTGTTCACTCATGAACGTATGTTGGATTACTCATGAATATTCCCCTTGAGCTTACTCATGAACCTATCTTGATCATTCACGAACCTATGTTGGGCGATTTCAGAGATCGGTTGTGGAGTCTGGTTTGAAAGGAGAGGCAGAACACAATCTCGTCGAGCTCCATCTTGTAGCTACAAACACCAATCTTGACTCAAAATCTCATAACTTCTTCATACGATCTTCACATCTTGTGATTCCAAGTCTCAGAGAAAGTGAACTCACTCCTCTATGACTCCAACAAATTTCAGATCCATTGAATAAACTTAGATCCGCCATTTGCACTCAAACCTGAGGCCCTTCTGTTTTGTCCTCTTAACCAAAAATTGCTTCACAAAACTTCAAACTATCCAAAACTCCACAAAAATCCTTTAGAGCCTTCATAGAATCTTCCTAGACATCTTGAAAAGCTCCACTGATTTTTCTCCACTTTGCTACCTAATGCCTATGATTTTGATGCAAAATGCAATTTTCCCAAAAAAAATGCAAATCTAAATGAAGTTTATAAGAGCGAGGATGAGTTATGCAAATGCAAGGTGTTCTATGAAACAAATGGATGATAAAAGATTAAAAACCTAGGCTAATATGGTATCTAAATGCAACACATCAATATTGGCCACTAGGATCGAGTACTTTATCCAGAGATGAGGCTTTCTAAGAGCTTCAACTGCCGCCGAACAGTCAGACTATAATTACTTATGTGATATGCAAGTCCCGCAAACTCTGAAGGTTCCATAGAATGCATCGTAGCTCAGCAAAAATATATTTGGAGCTTTTGTGAATGCAACTTTAGCATGGTATAAAACCGAATCACTATGATCTATAAGCATCCATGCTCCACCTATGTGGAGTGAATCGTTTCTCCAATTTGCGTGGACACTCCTTTTGACTAAACCAGGAGATGGAGAGGACCATAGAAGCTCAACTGTGTGAATCTTATGATGGGTTGGAACAAAGGTGATCAAAGCGCCTGAAACCATAATTGAACTTCTTGAAAGGTATCGTGTCCCAAGCTAAATGGAGCTCGTTGATGATGAGCATATAGGAGTTGGTTCGATTTTTCTAAATTTTCATAGCAACCAAGGAATTGCTCTTCGAGTAGCTTCTGTGGAAGATTGACGTTTCAAACTCTTTCTAAAAAATTCCTTCAAGTCTATTTTGGATGTTAACGTTAATCTAGAGCAATTCCTTGGTTGCTATTTAAATATGTAGAGCAATTCCTTGGTTGCTATTTAACATCATTCTTTCTTTCTTTCTTTCTATTTTTTCTTTTCAATAATTAAGAGATTTTGAATTTATCTCCGTAAATCCTCTCATACTCGGAACCTGGATATGTTATATGATCAGGAACCATATATCTCTAGATTTTACCTAACATAATATTTAGCATGATTCCCCGAAGAAGCAAAATAAGAGTATATGTTTCCCGGCAGTTGGTTTCTCTATGATTTTATGTTTTAAGAGGGCTACATTTGAGCTACATAAACAAACTAACCAAATTTGATTGTTTATGTAGACGAGTAGTGCTTGTTACATGATATTCTTGTTTAGTAGACAACAACCATTTGACTTTCCTCTAACCTCTTCTTTTGCGGATTATTAGATATATGGCATATTCAATTCTATTTATATTTCTAGAGCTGTACTATTGTCTTTTTGAGAATTTCACAAAGAAAAAGTCAGCTACCTTTAAACATCTACCATCTTCCAAGTTGTCAAATGGAATCTTTTTTAATGGTATTACTTAATGGTTAATGTACAGTTTTCTGTATACCAGAAAATGTGTAACGAGCATCCCACTCTCTCACGTTCCCTCGGGGCTGACTTAATTGCTTCGAGGAATCAATGGAGGAATAGAGTCTGCTCTTCGCCGCTTTTTCTTCTGAAGTCAAGCAAAGAAAGCTTTAGAAGCTGAATTTAGACATGAACATTTTGGACGGAGGTGGTCCTTCTCAAGAAATCTTGGGGGCAGGTGCTTCAACTGTGTATTCAACACACGGTCAAATTTTCACCCCTGGAAGAATTGATTACCTAAATATATGTGTTCCTCTGTATCAAGCTGCTATGAAGGGTAAGTGGACAGAGGCGAAGGTAATAATCGATCAGAACAATGATTTTGTCCGTGCAGCAATTACAAGTAACAGGGAGACGACTCTTCACATTGCTGCGGCTACCAAGCACAAGGGCTTCGTGAAACATCTGCTTACGAGAATGAGTAAAAGTGATCTAGCCCTGAAAAATAAAGATGGAAACACGGCTCTTTGTTTTGCCGCTGCCTCAGGAATAAAGAAGATAGCTGAAATGATGGTCAATATGAATGAGGATCTTCCGATGATTCGAGGCAATTCAAAAGTGACTCCATTATACACGGCAGCTTTGTTTGGACACAGGGAGATGGTTTTGTACCTTTACAACAAGACCGACTTTACACGTCTAGGTGGTACCGAGCTTGTCGATCTCTTTCACGTTATTATAGGCGCTGATATATATGGTTAGCATCTCTGGTCTTTTCTCCTTGTGTTGATGTACGCTCCTTTATCTTGTTTAGAACACCCTTTTATCTGTATCATGCAGTATTAGGCTAATTATATTAGCATCAAAAGAGGTTTGTATAAAACTTGTTAATCATTTTTACTCAATTATCTTGTGCACTTCCAAAATATGTAACCCCTCTTCTACAGATGTTGCATTATGGATATTGAAGAGGGTGCCGGCACTAGCCACTGCTCAAAACAGTAATGGAGAGATTGCTTTGCACTTAATGGCCCGGAAACCTACAACAATTTGCCGTGAGAGACAGCTCAATTACTTTCAGCGACTAGCAAATTCCAGTATGTACATAAGCCCTATTGAGTAAAATGTTACAGACTTTAAGTAGAAATATCTAAAATCCAAAATGGTAAGTTGAACTGTTACACTGCATTCTAACTGACATAAAATGCGGACATTCATTTAGTTTTTGAAGGTTTCTTCTTTGAACATAAAATGCGCACATTCGCACATCAGCTGGTTGAGAATATGTGGAAAGTCGTTGTACAGCAGCCTGAGTCGAAGGTTTCAGAATTAATAAGGACACCAACAAGGCTACTTTTCGACGCTGCATCACTGGGAAACGTTGAGTTTCTAGTGATTCTAATTCGTTCATATCCTGATCTTCTATGGAAAGTTGATGATAAGAACCGAAGCTTGTTTCACGTTGCTGCATTATTCCGTCATGAAAGCATCTTTAATATCATCTACGAACTTGGTTCAATCAAGGATTTGCTAGCCGCATATAAGGAACTTTCAACAAGAAACAATATGTTACATCTTGTCGCTAGCTTGCCTCCTCCTGATCGGTTGCAAATAGTCTCGGGGGCAGCTCTTCAAATGCAAAGAGAACTTCTTTGGTTCAAGGTAATGAAGGAAGCCCCATAACACTCCCTTTTCGATATTTATTACTATACCATCTCACGAAGATTTTTTCTCGGATCCAGGCTGTGAAAAAGATTGTACCACAGTCGTACATCAAGGCCAAAAACACCAATGGCAAAGTGGCACATGACATCTTTACAGAGGAGCACAAAAAATTGCGTCAAGAAGGAGAGAAATGGATGAAAGATACCGCAACCGCTTGCATGCTTGTCGCTGCTCTGATAGCCACTGTGGTGTTTGCTGGCCTTTTTACAGTACCTGGTGGGACCAATGACACAACCGGATTTCCCATCTTTGGGAAAAAGCTGTGGTTTAATGTTTTCATACTGTCCGATGCAGTTGCTCTCTTTACTTCTTCTATTTCCATAATGATTTTCCTCTCCATCCTCACTTCAAGGTACGCTGAAGATGATTTTCTGGTGTCGTTACCCTCCAGACTGATGTTTGGACTTTTAGCCTTATTTGTGTCCATAAATGGTATGATTGTATCCTTCAGTGCAACACTGTTCTTGATCCAAGACTGGAGATCCACATGGACCCTAAAATTCCTAATCGCTCTTGCTATCATCACCGCGCTCTCCTTTGCTGTGCTACATGTTAAACTTTGGTTCCACACTCTTCGTTCGGCCTATTGGTCTAAGTACCTCTTCCACAGACGTGGCCGTAAATTATATCTCTGAGGTGTTTGCCTAGTTTTTGAATGATATGGATTTTTAATTTGTAACAATTCAAAGTGTAGCATAAAACGCTTCCTCAAAATTACACTTGGGACTTTTAGCTTATTTGGGTACGTAAACCTTTCTGTTTTCTTTCGGAGTACAGGGATATTCCCCAAGACCTTTTTGTTTTGTTTTGTTAATTGTTGGTACTGTTTTTTATCTCTGTTAGTGTGCCAAGCCAAAAAAAAACCTAGTTGTTGTATTTAGAGCAATTTTAACTTTTTGAGATTTTTATTCTAAATATAATTGGGTGTTAAATGAAAGAGAAATTACATCTTTGTTCGATTATATTTGAATAAAAGATCTAAATGACCTCCAATGGAGGCTCTTAAGGAGTTTCTTAACATTTTTATAAAAAAAGAAAAAAAAATACATAAAATGAAGAGAGAGGTGTAAGTTTAATTCATGGTGCATGCTAGATTATTAACATGTACAAATCCATAATTTACATGATTCCCTAAAATCTTTAAGCAACTAGATTAATTATATAATAGCATTATAATTCACGAGGAGGGTTACCGGAGTACCTCCGTTCATCGTAATGGTCGAATGGTGTGATCCTCCTTGATGAGGTCGTGAGTGGTGGTGGATGGAGGATTGCACTTACTTAAGTTTGGAGATTAGAATTTCTCTCCCCTTGCCAATAAACTTTCTTTCTCTTTATGTGTTGTTCTCTTTTGTTGTGATGCAAATATGATGGGCTAAGTGCATCTATTTATAGGTGAGGAGAGGACCTAATTCCATGAGATTCTTTAATCTTAGCCATCCATCATGGTTAAGCTTAAGATGACAAGTGGTTAGACAAATGTTATGCAATAACCCTTACTTCATGTCCTTGCCTTAACATGTGTAATACTAAGTGCTTAACTTAATGCCAAGTATTCAACTTAATACATGCTAGTTCTTTATGTTTGACATTTGTTATTGTCACTAATCTCTTTATGCTAACACTTGTCCTTTAATTACATAAAGAAATTAAACTTCTCATTACCCATTAAACTTGGTTTACCAAAATCATTAAGATTAACATTTTCATAAGAAAACATAGATTAACTAATGATCATACTTATTAGGATAGAAATTAACACAATATTCCTAACAAGAGGGATAAGAACCTAACAAGAGAAGCATCATTTCTTCACACTGTCACTCATATTTCGTTTCACAATCAATTTCCCAAGAACAGGGCAGCTCGATAAGAACCTAATAAGAGAAGCATCGTTTATATACTTCACATGGACTAAGTCCAGCTTTTTTAGAGATGGGAGGCACCCGGAACAAGGAAAATCTATAAGAATCTTCTCCGAGAGTTTCAGTTTTGTAAACTTTTTGCTAGTGTAAAGGCTCCTAGGCAAGCTGATCGGATCTTCAGACCAGAGGAGCTTAAATTTTAGCTTACGCACGGAACGATCAACAGCCTTTGCAATCCATTTTGTGACATTAACATTAACATCAATAGGACATTGTGAACCTAGTTCCATACACAAGGTGTCTATTACAGGTGTGATGCAGGGTATATCGTGTGGGCCTGGGCTTTGGACGTTAGTAGTTCGTGGACTCGTTTGTCATCACCAACAAACTGGCGTATCTTTTCTATTCAGTTTTAGATAACTTCGTTTCTTTTGTTTGAAGATTTTCTTTTATCCTTTTTCTCATTCTAGTTAGCTTAAATAGGGATCGTTTGATCAGTCGTAAGGTGCTTTTGGATTTTGTTATTGAATTTTAAGAGCTTTCTTAAGCACTGGAAGGAGTACTTCCGATCCCCTTTTGATTTCTCTGTTTCATACTTGAAAATGCTTGGAAAAGCACTAGTCAATAATCCTTTGACTATCTAACACCCAAGACGATGCAGTAGTTAAGGGTCGAATCCACATCTTTCAAAGTCTACACTGTAATTTACTAAACTATCTAATTCAGCTAAGATAATGCAATTTGGGGTTTTTGTCGATTTTACTGAATTACTACTGATTTAAATTCAATGGGGAATAAATGCTAGACCTAGGGGAT
>OVAP01004898.1:0-13785 GCA_900406295.1 Aurinia saxatilis | reverse complement strand
CAACACTCTCATGTATGATAAATCACCCTAAATCAATTGTTTAAGAGGTCAGCCCTAAACAATGCATTAAGAATACCCTAGAGAAGAATTACCCTAAGAAGCATGTAATCATGATGAGACCATGGTTATGAGTTGAGTAAAAAGGAATGGGTTATATATGAAAAGGGCATATTTGCCATTCTCTAAAAAATTATCTACAAACTAATAATCTAATATACAATGTGAATCGACTTGAAGTATCTTTATATGTTTTATTTCAACCTTTGATGTTTGTCGTTAGTCTATGTTTAATTCGCTCGCTCTCTCCTGATTAGCCCTAGGTGGTTTGGCATTGCTTCATGAACGCATAAGAAGAGAAGTCATTGGTAGCATCTAAACAGTCTTTATTTAAGATTTGTGGTGTCTTATTTTCTTTGAAGTTTTCTCTTCTTATATTGGATGTTGTTGTAGTTATTTTGTTTTCTTTGATCCACGATTAATAATAATGATAATAATATTGAGGTTGTAGTATGACAAGTTTGGTGATGAGGCCTAAGCATCCTTCCACCGCCTTTTAGGCTAGATGAATAAGTAGTTTTCTCTTAGGGTCTTAGATAGTTAGTTTTTGTAAGGCTAACCTTTTGTGGGAATGCAAAATTTTAGACTTAGACTCTTTAGGTTGAAGATTAGGTAGATAGGAGTTAGATTCTTGGTTGTGGTTATTCGTTATTGTTAATCACAGGCTTTGGGTGGGTCTCTGTAAGTCTTCGTTTGCTTCTCTTCTCCACGGGTTTTTAACCTTTTGTGGGGATGCAAAATTTTAGACCTAGACTCTTTAGGTTGAAGATTAGGTAGATAGGAGTTAGATTCTTGGTTGTGGTTATTTGTTATGGTTAATCATAGGTTTTGGGTGGGTCTCTGTGAGTCTTCCTTTGCTTCTCTTCTCCACGGATTTTTCTGTTCGTTCTAGTAGATCTTTCTGCCTTTGGTTTCCTTTAAATTTAGTGATTTGAGTTCCCGTGTCATTCTCGGGCTCTCAATCGAGTGATCTGACTTTGTATTCGGTTTATCCGACTTTGTATCTTTCAGTATTACCAATGAAAAAACAAATTTAATGAAAATTTTACGATGCGTATTATTAACAAAAAAGTCTCGAATATTATTTTATATATGGTTTTCATAATTTTAGGACCGATCTTAGATGCAACTGCTTTTTTTGTATATATAATAATTTTTTGAAAACTAAAGTGTTGTGCTTTCTGCTGTAAACTCTGTGATTTCATGGTTTCTGTCAAGTTTGGAGAAACCTAGAATTATAAATAGTTTTCTCACTTTATTGATTAACCATTAGACATATATACAAAATATAAACTTAATGAGCAAGTTCTCTACAAATATTAGAATAAAAAATCTGCCTATATAGCTAGGTAATAGTTTCCCAACGTTTTTTAATTCTGATTTTTACTAAGTTTTATTTATTTTGCAGGTTACTAGACAAATCATACTTGACTGTTAAGCTTAAATCTACTCGAGTTTTCTGTTATTGTTCTCTGTTAATTAAATGCCTAAATAATCATGCGAAAGCATGTGTGCTTACAAAATTATGTTGGTTGAAAACAAAACCTCCATCATATCTCATCAACAGACAGTTCAAAACACTTTTCAAACAACACTCGAATCAGGAGACAAGACATCTCACTCCTGTGGAGGGATCAAACAAAGGAATGGCAAACATTAACATAAGTATTACACATGGACCACTTGGTCACTCGTGCTTTCTGTTGTTTATAAATATTGAATAAAAGAATCTAAAAGATGTACACTTTCTCTACTCAATCTTCACCTCCTTAAGATCATCTAAAAGTTTACTCGATGAAGATTCTGATAGTTCTTCTTCTTCTTCTACCTTCTCTTCTTCTTGTTTCATGTTATTGCTCTGTACAGAGTTTGAGGAATCAACCCAAGGACCATCCATCGACGACGAGGAGCTTTTATTTTCTCTGTTTCTTTGAAAGGTTGAGACTTGTGACTCGCTGCTGTCTTGTGATAAAACCTCCAAAGCCTTAAACCGCATTGCAGCTGAACTACTTGGATCAGCTTCACGTTTCACCAATGGTGGTTGGACTTTGATTTTCCCTTCTAACATACTTACAACAGATGACATTGGTGGTCTCAAAGTTGGAGATGAGTTTGTGCAGAGTAAAGCAATGTTCAACATTCTCTTTGCTTCTTTCTTCGAAAAGCTTGTACCGAGATCCGGATCCACTAGTTCCAGAAGATTCCCTTGTTCTTGCAAGACTAAAGCCCAATCAAGAAGGTAAACAAACTCTTCTTTTGGTCTGTAGTTTGTGTTGCTCTTTCCACTAACAATCTCTAAACAGACAACACCGAAGCTGTATACATCCGCTTTGTCCGTTAAGTAGCCTCTCATTGCATACTCCGGAGCCATGTAACCTCTGCATCAATGAAAAAAAAATGTTAATCCAACGCGATGAATTCGAGAAAGTATAAGTTTAAGAACACTCACATTGTTCCTGCAATCCTTGTGCTGATATGTGTATTCTCTTCTTCGTCGAGTTTAGCTAGACCAAAATCAGATATTTTAGCATTAAGAGCCTGATCAAGAAGCACATTCGTCGCTTTTATGTCTCTGTGAACAATCTTTAGCCTCGATTCTTCGTGTAGATAAGCTAATCCTTTCGCAATTCCTATGCATATCTTGTTCCTTGTTGGCCAATCTAAGTGAAGTCTCTGTTTCTCTGAACCTGTAACAAAAAAAAAAAAAAAAACCCATAATAAGATACATTAGTTGCAAGATCAAGAACACGGATCTATTCTTTTTATATGGATAAAAGACTAACCAAAGAGTGCGCGAGCGAGACTGTTGTTCTCCAAGTACTCATACACAAGCAAAAGCTCTTTCCCTTCAATGCAACAACCATAAAGCTTCACAAGATTTGGGTGTTGTAACGCAGATATCATCCCGATCTCAGTTACAAACTCTCTGTTTCCTTGCTTAGATTTTGAAGAAAGCTGCTTCACCGCTATTGTCATTCCATCAGACAGTACACCCTAATAACCAATACATATCAATACTATAGTCCAATCTCACATAACATATGAAAATGTGGAAAAACAAAGCAAACATCACCTTATAAACCGGTCCAAATCCTCCTTCACCAATCTTGTTTTCAGGATCAAAGTTATTCGTGGCGCGTTTAATTTGCTTCAAGGTGAATGATCCTGTCTGCAAATCAAGTCCTCGAAGCTCTTCTGATAAAACAAAAAAGTGAGATTTGAAATAATCAGAAATCTTGAAAATGACAAGAGCATTTCTTGAACTACAGAATAATGTTTACTTACCATTTTCATCCACTTCTTTTGAGCCTAAGTAACCTGTAAGCCTGAGTACTAATAGTACTAGCAACGTGAAAACTGCGCACGCTGCAACTACAATGCCCGCAACAGCTCCATTCGACAATGGTTTTCCAGTATCAACCTTGAAATCTAGAAACAAGAAGCAACAAAACAGAGAAATAACAATCATTCACTCACCCCAAAACTGCCTTATTTTGTTTTAACAATTTTTTCAAGATTGAAAAAAACTCACTTGGTGTAATGGTAATGGCTGATATTAGAGGACCATAAACACCGCGTGCTGGTATTACGTTTGTACCTTTCCCTGTCCACTGCAAATGAATCTCCAAAGTAGTTCCATTCACTTGAAGATTATCGATTTGTATAGTGAACGGTTTTCCAACTCCTCCTGCTCTTTCCGCTATATTAAAGTCCCTCTCCAACAAATTCCCCTGGAAAAACAGAATCCGGTTAAGGAAACTGAAACTTTGATGGTGTAAAAATGATATCATCTTTGTTGTGAAAACTCACTTGGACATAAATGTCGAATAATCGCCTCCCTAAGCTATTATAAGTCTGGTCATTTGAGAACATAATCTCCGCAAAATGGAGCTGGACTTTGTAACCTCCTCTCCTCATACACAGTCCATAGTACTTAAGTGATTGTGGAGAGAGACGGGCTGTTTTGTAATACTCTGGAGTTGATTGATTGATCATGTTGAACCTGTCGGATGCTAAAAACCGAGCATCACCTGCGCCTACCCAACCTCCATAACTACTAAATCCCCATCTTTCATCAACAGAAAAAAATGTTGATGCTCCTCTACTGTTTAAGTCTTCCTCATACGTGTCTTTTCCTATCTCGAGTCCTCTTCCTCCACAGTTGATGAACAGAGAAGACTCTGCGAGAAACCAAACCCGAATCAGTAATGTTATTAAGTTTGTTTAAGGTGTAGTAGATGTTAAGAATATACACTCACGTTCTGGTTTTTCAGGACATGGAAGATCCTCTCTCAAGCACCATGCAACACTATTACAAGTAGAGAGTTTTTCTTTATTCATTTTGCGTGCTTTATGAGACCGAACAAAGGGAGAAAAAGGAGACTCACGAGTTATCGGTTGCTGATGGGTAGCTAGAGACTAAGTTCCTGAAAGTTTTTACCAAGAAAGCTTGTTAGAAAACAAACATATAAATGTTAAAGAAAACAATCTTAAGCTCAAGATCAAGTTGCTTACACAGTAAGTAGATTACAGCTTTGAGGAGTTGGCCGAGTGAAATTGTTGTAAGACAAATCTCTGAAAAAAAGATCAAGTAATGTCTCGATAAGCATATGATATATCAAAAAAATGTTCGGTCTTATACAAAAACCACGAGGTAATTAAGTTTGCTTACATGCTTTCTTTACTCTCTAGGAGAAATTGAGGAACTGGACCTGTTAATGAATTATGACTCAGATACCTATAGCACCAATAAAAGAATCAGTTTTCTCGAGTTAACGGGTTAATTAATATCATCTAATATCAATAGTATGAAAACTTACATGTAATTATAATCTTGTAGTCTCCGAAATGAGTCTGGAATTGGACCCGTTAACATGTTTGAGCTTAAATCTCTGCACACGCATACATTAATGTGAGATCTTGATCAATATATTAGCACTTTAAACACTTGATTTAGCAAGAGGTTTTAACTTACATTTGCTTCATCTTAGTCATGGTACCAATGAACTCCGGGATACGGTCCCTTATCTGACAACTTCTTAATGTTCTAGTGAAGTTAATAAAGCAAAGAAGAATGTTAAAACATTGTCTTATGAAACAGAGTATATAACTCGATTCTAAGTTAAAACTTACAATCGTTCCATATTCGTCATATTACTCAGGTCTGGAAAAGGAAAAGCCGATCCCTTCAAATCGGTTATCCTCCTGACAAAAGAGACTCAAATATTCAGACGAGCATGCGCAAAAATATGGTATTTTGAAACTCTGTGCTTTACTTACAATTCACTCATGTTCCTTAAGTTTGATATTGAAGCTGGAATTGGACCTTCCATTGATGTACCTTGAAGATCTCTGAAAATAAAAACGATCGTGTGACTACAAAATTTCATAGTGTTCTTGAGAAGTAAGTAAATCCAAGAAATGATAATTACTCACAGCCTTTCTAGTAGAGTCCAGCTTCCAATAAAATCCGGTATCTTTCCAGATAAAGAGTTTCCATCAATACGACTACAAGAAACAGAGAGAAACTCTTAGAATCCTTCCAAAGAAACAACATTGCTGAAACTCCTCACCGTTTATGTTACTTACAAATCAGTCAAGTTCTTGAGATTGCTTAAGGACTCAGGGATTCGACCCGTGAAGTTGTTCGCCGAGAGAAGCCTGTAACAATAAATTATATCAGTAAGTAAAAATGTAGGAGCAATACACTAAGGAAACAAAGGATCTTACAATCTTCCTAAGACTCTTAAGTTCCCTAGGTTTGAAGGAAGTGGTCCTGTGAATAGATTATCTTCCAAATTCCTGTCAAAAATTTTTTCCAATATTAGAAATCTCTTCACGAATATGGTTTAGAAACAACAAAAGAAATTAGATATGTGGCATTACAAATCAGTAAGTGTACTAATGTTTCCGATTCCAGGAGGAAATGGTCCAGAGAGACGGTTTCCGGTTACTGACCTGTTTGTTGCAAATGCAAGAATCATTACAAACAAGTATCATCACAGAATAGAAACAAAGAATGTGGAGAATGGTTTACAGGAATTTAAGCGGTATTCGAGACAAAGTTGAAGGTATCGTTCCATTGAGGAAGTTCCGAGCAAGATCTCTGTAAGAGAAACAAATCAAGAATTGCTTGAGTCCCAAGTTTCAGAAACCATGAAAAGACAATCAAGAATCAGATTCTTCGACGAGTAAAAAATGTTATACTTACATCTCTTGCAGACTAGGGAGGTCCCCGAATTCAGGCGGGACAATCCCAGGCAAACTGAAACTCTTAAGACATCTGTTTGTGTAAAATCAAGTATAGAAAAAAAACCTAAGTCAGTTTTTCTTGTTTCGCAAGTTTCAAAATAGAAGTAGCAGAAGTGTAACTTACATGTGAGTGACATGACAAGTGTTGTTTACAGAACAGTCACAGACGATAGTACTGTTTCTTGTTTCGGTTCCAGTTTCAGAAATGAAGTTCCAGTTTGGGTTCGAACAAGAAGTCCTTTCGATGTTGATTGTTTGGTTTTGAAGCTTTCTAAATATGGTTCGCAATGTTTGAACTGGTTCAAACAAAAACAGAAAATGTCAAGTTGAAAAGTTTGAAGTCAAACTTCTATTATATAAAAGAGAAAAGCATTTAATGAATATATGAATGAGATTTACGTATCTCTCAACTGTCCCTCTCATTGACCTAATTTGCACATAATGAAATATAAATTGATATTTTATATATTATATCCAAAATGCAAACTTTCCTTCAAGCATATAATATGAACGGAATAATCAATATTTTTGTTTGGTGCATAAATGAAATTAAAATGTGCCTAAATGCATTTGCACCGATATTTTTATATTTTGACCCTTTAACCGAAAATGAAGAAGAATTTTTTGTTTTTCTTTCACTTTTGGATCGTGCAAGTGTGCCAACAAGATTTAATAATTGAGGCAGGTCCACATAATTGAAAATTTTAAATATCTTCTCAACTTTTATTCGTCAAACTTGACTCTATGACCCTAAAAACAGTAGGAAGATAGAAAAATAAAAAAATCTTCATTTTGGTTTCCAATGTGACTTCTCCGACAAATTCACGTGTGATAGGTAAACATCAGAAAAAGAAAAAAAATAGAGTTAATAATAGAAACCCTTTTGACAAATTTTTTGATCTAGTCTTTTAAAAATTATATGGTGTTTGCAAGAATGAAATATCAAATTAAAGACGAACCAACAAACTTATGATCTGAAATGTAAAATTAAAATAAAGTGATACCAACCTTCATCCTCTGGTAAAAGTTGAGCATTTGATCCAGATATATGAAAGCAGAAGAAGATGAAAAGAAGAGCATGCATAACTAAACCCATCTTTTTTGTATTTTCTTGAATCTTGACGAAACGAAAGTGAAAGAGAAAGAGAGAGGAGAAGAGGAAAGAAGAAGAAGCAGAAACAGTTGGCAAAAGCTTTTAGTGTTTCCATATATATAAGATAAAATAACATATCTTATTATATAAATGTATTCTTTAAAATCTAGCCGCCGAAAATGATTTTTTTATGTGGGGACTCATGACTGCTTTTTACAAATATTAAATGACGTATATGTTTGATGAATTGAATTTATTAGTACTGAGAATACTAATGTGTAACTTTATCCGATTCCAAAGAATAATCTTTTTCGTGTATTCATATTCAACTATGTTCATTACTCATTAGGTGATAGTGAACTGTCTCGCATTTAAGGAATAATTGATTTGTAGATGGAAAAAGACCAATAATTTCTCTTCAAATGATATCGAATTTGGACTTTTTTAATTTGTTAAAATAATATTGAGTTTCATATATCTCTTCAAATCCTAAACTAATATGTTATATAATTTCGTCCCAAAAATTACTCGAACTAATAATTTCTAGGATTTACATGAGATCTTTACCAGTTAAACTATTTTAAGAGATTTAAATTTAATAAATTCTCAGGTTAACGAATAATCAAATATATTTATCCTAAAAATATTAGTAAGTTCGATCATAACGGTAAAAGCAAAAATTAAGTTTTATGTTTTACGCACTACGGAGCTAAATGGTAACTGAATGTTGCTAAATTTTGTTGAATGAAAAATGTTGCGGAATTAAAAAATAATTTATTATGGAATATTGCTGAATAACTAATAAATCAAATGGTAACATTTTCTGAATCTGGAAGAATTTTGCTGAATATAAGAAAAATAAATATATTTATATATGAGTTAGTGTTGGAAGAGTTGTGTAATATAATTAAATATATTTTAAAATATATATTTTTGTTGAATGTAGTTGAATCTGACTGAATTTTTTCGGTTGTAAATGGTAATAGCGGAATTGTTGTATATTGCTGAATTAAACTGAAATTTTTTATGTGTTACAAGTTACGGCTTATATATCTATGGATATAAATATAAACAGTTTTATATGATCAGATGTTTTTTAATCGAAATGTTTGTGGTAATACTGTCATTATATATATCATAATTCATATTCGAACTTAGTAAAATGAAATATAGTTGATGAACTGAATTTAGCACCGATCGATAATAATATACTAACTTTTTCGGAATTCTAAATATCACTTTTTAGTATTTGGCTGATAAAAAAAAAATGGTTATAAAAACGGGATTATTATGTGTGTACGTAAACATTGAATAAATGGGAAAAACAAAAACATATGTTTTATTTTATATGACCAGATTTTTTTATGGAAAAGTTTATAATATTACTGTCTTTAAATATATCACTAAGTATTCGAATAGCTGTCCTGAATTCAAATTGAGTATGTTTCCTTTTACTCGGAGAAAGAGCATAGTAAGTGCCAACTGTATTATAAATTGGTAATATATATATATTAGGACAAAACATGTGTAGATAAGTCTCTCGTTCCCAGAAGGGATCCACGTTCGGGCTCCCTCTGTTTCTGACCAGCATTACTTAATTAGATATTCCAGTCAAAATACTATATAGTTTTTTGTTACAAAGTATAAATCATTGTTAGCTTTATATATAAAAACAAGACAACAAAACTGTATTTCGCCATGCAAAAAGATATTCAACCTCTTTACGTGGAAATTATTAACCAACGACTACAGATTTATGTTTTTCTTGACTGCTTTTTAGTCTACTTTTTCCCCAAGATTTTTAAAAAAATTTTATATTAAAAAGAACTTTTGATTAGTCTATTTTAGAATCCAAAGGGACTGGCTGCGATTTTGTCTATAAGCAGCCTGCAGCCATACTTGCCTAATCTTGACTGTCTCTACACTAATTATAGTACAAAATAGAATTAATTGTTAAGGAACATGAATCTAAAAACCCATACATATGTGAATATAGATGACACTACAAGAATGGAGATCTAGTTTAGAAATTTTGTTCCACATTCAGGTGTTTCATTTTCTTGCAAACATCGTGTCACTACCTGTATATTCATTCAAAATAAAAGACCTAATTCCTTTTATTAACACATTCAGTACATTAGTTTTTTGCATTGTCCAAGCCAAAATTGCAAAAGTTTTTTCAGAAATTTTGCGATTGATACCATCAAGTAATTTTAAAAAAGAAACTCTTAGTTTTATTAATTGTATTTTGGCATGTTTATAACGTATTATCTTTTCATGTCAACTACATCCCAACATCAAAAGTACATATAAATAATTAATCCATGAGAAGAGATACATCAAGCTTTAGGGGGACATCGTTTAATACAACGTTGGAGGCAATCAAAGTCTGGGGCACAAATGTCTTCACAACTCCTTTGGCACAAAGCATGCTTGTCTAGTTTGCTATTCTCTGAAAGTATCATCAAATATAATTATTGTTTAAACTTAATGAGTCTAAAAATCATAAAAATGAATGATGTATAGTTATTAAAATATAGCTACTTAGTTACAAAGAGGATGAGAGTTTGGTTACCAGGATAAGTACATCGAGTAACACAATCAGGACAACCAAAAACGAGATGTTTACAAACATCCTTGCACGTTGTTTCTCTACATTCTTTTGCCGTTTTTGCACTCACACTCATCACTAACAACGTCATAATCAACATCATCTTCATGACACTCACCATTTTCTTTGATATCTAAAATTTTTGATTCAAAATTTTGTTTAAAAAATAAAGAAAGAATATGATAGATCTATGATTGTTTTTGTTTGATAGTTTCGTCCAGTCCACCATGAGTGCTTATTTATATATATTTTTTATGGTTACTTATTAAAATGTATTGTTTTATATTTCTAAAATCAATCAAATTCGAAATGGAATGTTTGTTTGAATTGCAATAAAAACAAACTATCAAATAAAAATTAAACGGCTGGTGGATTTTTTCCTTCGATGAAATTCCATCTATAACAAATAAACTTCAAATTGGAATGTACATGGCCAAAAATTTGAAGAAGGAATGTACAGGGCCAAGCAATTCCATCTATAACCAATAAAACTTGAATTAGAATGTACAGGACCAAAAAAATTGGGTAGATTTTCTTATCATAGAAAAGGACAACTGTTTAAAAACAAATCCTATTGTTCTAAAGAAAACGCAGAAACAGTTGTAGTAGAACAAAGGAAAATTGGGTTTCTTATGAAAAAGTAAGTAAATAGGTGATCAATCCTAGTTTGGGTTTGTGAGATCACTATATTTAATATTTATCACTGGTTCAACAATTATGGCGGTTTTTATGGATTAACTAATATTATAAAAGGCCTTTTTCAATTCATGGCACAAGGCGTATATTAACTTGGAACCGCTTCTCATTGGGGGTAAGGGTTATTCTAAGGAGATTTCATGGATATACTCCGAATGATTTGACTTCAACTGCATATTTGGAGACAAAATAATCACGTGAAATAGCTTTTACAAATGCAAGTGAAATCAAATCATTCGGAACTATATCTAAGGAGAAGTTACCTAATTTTAAAAACTATCATCCACGCGACCAAGCAACGAAGGAAAACAAATCGATTGCTTCTATTTTACAAGGAGAGAATCTCATCTCTTTGTCTGCATATTAAGACATTCTCTAAACCCTTTATATTTCTTATATGATAGTGATTTCTATTGATTTTTGTTATAAAATCTGAGTGGGATTTCACAGCTTGATAGTTACACAATATGATTTTATGCATGACAAATTGTTAACTTGCCTGTTTATTGATTTACAGAATGTAGTTGTTGTAATTGATCACTAGAATAGTAGATCTTAGGATAGCTTTCGGCTGAATATCAAGATAGGAATTCCCGGAAACATCGATCGATTTTGTAGGCCCTCCTAACCATTCTCAAGGGGAGCAATTGTTATCTAATTTATAGATGCTTAGACTAGTGATTGAACAAATCAAGTGCTTGAATTCGATACCTAAAGTTGTTAAGTCTATGGTGGATAATCAGATATAGTGGTACCAAGTTCTACAGAGTAATAACTAGAAAATTGCATAAAATACTATCTTGAATATTTCAAACTGTGAACCCTGAGAAATTTCATTATTTCCCACCATTTTTTAATTATGATTTTTTCAAGTTTTATTTTATTTTCCAGGTTACGAGACAAATAATACTTGACTGTTAAGCTTTAATCTGGTAAAAAAAATTGATACACAAAGTTTTACCCTATGTATTTCTAACTGCAAGTGCATAGCAAATAATCAGTTACAGTACTTAAGGATCGAATCCACAAACACCGAATAAATATGCCAACTAATTAAATAAAATTCTAATTTAAAGCAGATGATGGTTTTAAAGATTAAATAACTGGTGTGGTGTGGATCGACACCCTACGGGCAAAATGGAACCTTAACTCTAGAACATGAACAATGCAAACAAGCAATCCAACTCTCGTCGAGATTAACTATCTTAGTTTAAACCCTAGAAAGACTAAATCTCTCTGAGAAATCTTGTGGAATTTAAACTAGCATAAACAAACCGATTCAATTCTTCACTAACTATTCTAAACCAAATCTCTCTGAGAAAAGATAGCTAACTCTCCTAAGATTAATTCCCGTAATGTATTAGCACTTTCATGCATAATAAATTCCCTATGATCTAGACTCTAGATGGCCAACCTAAAGTATAACATTAAGAATATTCTAAGAGAAGAGTTAATTAATGGTTCATAAATTAAGCTAAATTTAACAGAAAATCATCCTAGTATAAGAACCATAAACCTAACTAATGAACTACTCAGACATAGCAAAACAATTCATCATGTAATAATCAATTAAAAGCAATAAACTGAATAAATCAAAGAAATAAAAAGGGTTCAAAGGTTTCTTCTCCCTTACAAAACTCTTTGAGAATAAGAATATTGTATATGGCTAAACAATGGCCAAAATAAAGTATATATAGGGTAGAGGACGAATTTCTAAGAATGGTAAATTTGCAATCCAATTTTCCATAAGAATTATGGAAAAACTCTTGACCTTGAGAAAATAGGAAATTGTGGTTGTTTCTCCATGGGGTGTTGATCGACACCAGAGTAGTGTCGATCGACAGTCAGCTTTGTTTTTGCCATTTTTCTTCATTTCCTTTTTCGCTCTTCAAGCTTGTTCCATTTTGCTCCATAATTCTTCTAGATTATTCCAATAGCTCCAAAACTCGCTCATGCACCTAAAATGATTCTTTTGGACTCTAATAATAATAATAATATAGACTCTAAAATATAAATAAGTATGTATTTATCATATTAAAAACCGGTAAAATATGGGATATATCACTGGTTGAGTTTGTTGTTATACATGTGCATTGTTCTATGTGAATTAAATCCTTAAATACTCATGCAAGAGCATGTGTGCTCATAAGATTATTTTGGTTGAAAGGAAAACCCTCATCAAGTCTCATTAGCGGGCAGTTCAAAACCCTTTTCAAACAACACTCGGAACAGGAGACAAAACATCTCACTCCTTTGGAGGGGTCTTGCTATGTTGACCAAAAAAAAGAAAAAAAGGAGGGGTCTTGCTAATAGGTATTTATATGATCACAAAACAAAGGAATGGCAAACATTAACATACTACAAGACCAAACACTACACATGGACCACTTGGTCACTTGTGCTTTGGAGTGGCTCACAAATGGATCGCTTTCAGTCTTATCCAAGTCCTGCCCTTCCACTGAAAGAGCTGGCCTACAAATTTCAAAGTCTGGATTCATACATACTTAAAGAAAATAATCTCAATTGAATTATTACTGTGATATTCTTTATATTCTATTTTTTCTTACTAACTTGATTTCTGAGATATGTAATCACAATGTAATGTAATGATTGAAAAAAAAATATGTCTTATCTATCTATCATACCTATCATCAATGCCTAATTTAAGTCAGGTTTTTGTCGTTCCTTCTAAAGATTATGATCCTCGGGACATGGAGATACAACCAAGAATGATAATGTAAAGGTGAAAGCTGGAAAGTTAGTGGTATGGCCCGGTAAAGTACAAAACAATTATGCAGTCGTATCATGTTTTTCTGGTGCTTGGTTCGGCTTCTTGAAAAGCCTCTTTGCTTCATCTCTAGAAGCAGCAGCCGTATCATTTTTTTCTGGTACTTGTTCTGCGGTTGTTGCCATCGGCTTCTTGAAAAGCCTCTTTGCTTCGTCTCTAGAAGACGCAGCCGGCTTCTTGAAAAGCCTCTTTGCTTTGTCTCTAGATTAAGCAGCCGCCATCTCCGGCTTCTTGAAAAGTGTTAAGTTTCATAGGCTTCCAGCTAAAAGCCAATTGACAATTAGTGGA
>OVAP01004896.1:1291-13786 GCA_900406295.1 Aurinia saxatilis | reverse complement strand
CACTTTCACAGACAGACTCGTTCTCTTGTATGGATACATGTCCTGAGCATTTCTCTAACCCTTTTCTTCGCCTCTTTGGTTGTCTCTCTGTAGCAGCACAAGATACTTCACTTTCACATTCTGCATCTGCCTTCTTCTGTCTGCATTAACAAAACAGTCAATTTAGATCTACAAAAAGAATTGCTTGTTTAGTAAATCGGCTGAGGAATATTCAATTAACTTACCTTGCTTTGCGTTTCTTTTTCGCAGCTACAGGTATGGATTCTGGCTCAAGAGGAATCTCGGGTAGTGCCAAGAAATCGCCTGCAACAAGAGCAGGACGCTCTGATTCCCTATCAACAAAATTCCTTACAATAGCTTCTTTTCGTAACCTTGTAGCTTCTTGTACGAGAAGCGCATGGTGAGGATATAAACTCTTCCATCTCCTCCAGCACTGATTGTCAGTACGGCAAGACAGATGTAAAGCAACTTTGGACCAACTATTATATCCATGTTCTTTAATTGCTTCTCTCAACTTCTCGTCCTCTTCCGCGCTCCACTTCCCACGATTTAGTTTGGGATCTAAACAATTTTTCCATCTCTCTCGACACTGGGCCAGGGTCCGTCCAGGAACAAAGTGAGCAATTTTATGCCAGTTTTTAGCTCCAAAGAGTGTCACAGCTACTTTCAGACGTTTGTTTTCCTCTGGGCTCCAATTCCCCATTCTGGTAGGGCGAAGAGACTTTTTCCATCTGAAATTTGAGAAGAAGGAATAATAAGATAAACCGTTCAATTATTATGTATAAATACAGACAGACACAAAAATCATAAAATGACCGAAGTAAACTGTAATGCCTTCTAAATAGTAAAATCTATTGAGCTATCAACAATGGCTGCATATTGAGGTTATCGTACAATCCTAAATCGGAACATGGACTTGAAGGGTGGTTTACAAACCTATAGATTCTATTCCCAAACAAGTGAACCTACCCATGTAGGGGCGACCACTTGTTCAACCCGTAGATTTCAGCTGATAGAGTTGTCCTTATACAAAGGGAATTTGATATCTATTCATTCATAAACAAAAAGGTAAGTGAAAAAGATCACTGACCTTTCAGAGCACTGTTTTCCAGTTCTTTCGTGCAATACATTTGCAACAGATTGCCAGTCATTCTCGCCAAAAAAATCAACTGCGGCACGGAGTTGGTCATTTTCCTCTGCAGTCCATTCTCTTCCCAATATGGAAGGATTCAAGCTCCGCTGATATCGAACCAAACACTGAAACGGGGTCCGATTTGTCCCTAGAGATACCGCAATGTCAGGCCAGTCTGTAACTCCCTTCTCTTGGATAACTGAGAGTAGTTTTTTGTCCTCTGCTACAGTCCATTGGCCGTGGTTAATTAATGGATCTTCTGAGGTCACCCACCTACAATGAAGCACATTGAGAAAACACACTAAATTCTCAAAAAGAAAAAACAAGAGCAATGATTAAAAGATAATTTATCAACGTAACCAGAATTCAACAAGAGGAGGAACTTACCGTGCTTCACATTCTGCACCAGAACGGCCCTTGATATACATTGAGGCCAACTGATCCCAATCAATTTGTGGAAGAAACTGCTTGATACTTTCTGGTGTGATCTCACAAGTTTTGATCGATTCATGAATGGTGTTTATATTATCTGTAGACCCTTCCACATCACTGTTAAGAAATTGCTGTCAGTCAACTCTTTAAAAGATTTTAGAAAAGAACAAAGTTCAACAAATTTTGCATCTGAATACATATACTACACCAGAATATGATAGCTCTTTAAGAGAGGAAGAGCAAGCAGTACCTGATCTGGTCAAGCATTTTTTGTTGAACTTGTTGTTTAAGACCTTTTGCAAGATTTTCGTTCTCCTCATTAGACCAACTTCTGCGATCTACTGAAATTGGATATCCCTCTCGGGCCATCTTATAATTTACAACACAAGGGTTTTCAGGTGGACCCAATGTCAAAGGATGTGTCTTTTTATCATTCCCCTACAACAAAGAGCACAGGAAGAAATAACATATTCCATTAGCATCAACAGAAAACAGCTGAAGGAGTAATTTTCTAATGATTACAAAGTAGCAGAGGCAGGACAATTAGATCAAAAGGCATTACCTCGGAGCTATCACAAGGCACAGATTTTCGTGTTGAGATTAACTCAACACGAGGATCTTTCCTCTGAGAAAGTGCCTGCTTAGTTATTCTCTTGCAAGAAGCTTGGAAATCTTTAACTATCTTAACATTTTTCTTGTGTTTCTCATTCTGCTCGATTGCTGCTCCAATTTCGACCAGCTTTTTTCGAAGAAATTTCTGATATGACCTGTTCTTCCGGATTGCATCAACCAATGCTAGTGCAGATTCAGGGAAACTTGAACTCGCAGCTGGCACAAGAGATGACTGACAAGTCTCGACCAGGTCAAAAGGCTCCACGGCAGTGTTTTCATGTACATCACCAGAATAGCCAGCTTGCATTCCCTCTGAATTTAGCACTGTAACAACTGATGTCCCGTGATCTGGAAAGCTTTCACAAGTATTAGACCTACTCAATATTTCTCTTGAAGGTTCATTATCCGAAGCATGTACCTGCCTTTTCTTCCCGTTCGAATCATTCATGAATTTTCCTTCCGGGTCTGCATTGAAACGAATAAAGAATCAGCATTAAAGCATATCACATCAAACACAAACAAGAAGAATACAACTGTGAATACATATTTTCACTCTAAACATTGGTAAAAAAGACAAGAAAACCATAAAATATTCCATCAGGAGTCCATCATAAACTGTGAAGCCTACTAAGGCATTGATCTCTTTCATGTCATAACAACAATCATAGCTTAAGTTAGATGTATCGTTATTCCATTAGGAACACTACTAAGCCTCCATTCGTGAAAATAATCTTTCCAAGCAGAAACTATCTTAATCACTTGAAGCTGAGTCTTTAAATAACCATCGAAGGAACATTCCAAAGGTAACAAAGAAAGAATCTCTAAGGAATCAGTAGCTTAACAAAAGACTTTTGAGCTCACCGAAATTTGCATAAGCAGAGAATCGTCTACGAATAGCACGAAGGGTTTCGAATGAATCATCTTCGTCATCCTCGTCAGATAAACGCAAAGAAGGGACAGACATATCCATGGACAATGCCAATTGGGTCTTAAGGCTCTTAAGCATCTCAAAGTCATTATCTTCACTCTCCGAATCACAAGGCAATGGTAAACCCTTCAAATTCACATCCACAGACGAAGCTAATTGACTCTTAATACTATTAAGCATCTCGAAATCGTCTTCGTTCTCCGAATCCGACGGTATCTTTCCTCCGCCGCCTCGTTCAGCTTCAATTGAATCGGGTTTCGAGATACCCTCGTCGGAATTAGGGTCAGGGAACATACAGGCTTGTCTTAAGTCTTCCAGGTCTTCACCCATATCGTCTTCTTCTTCGTCGCCGTCATCAGCCTCGTAGAGCCTGCTCCGATTCATGGCGTTACAGGAAGAAAGCGATCAAATTTCGAAATTGAAGAGAAGAATACACGAAACGGCTACAAGAGAAGAAGAAGAAGAAACCTTTTGATCTTCTTCTTCCCCTCAAAATTAATATGAGTTGTGACCAATTTTCACCGGTTAACATTTCCAGTCGGGTCTTAAGAATTCGGTCGAATCAGTATTTTGAAATTAAAAAAAAATCAATCAAAGAAAACTCAATCATAAACCGGTATACTATTGAAAACCCGATTATTTTCATTCGGTTAACATTAACGGTTAGAGTCAAAGCTCACAAAAGTGCACCGATTTATAAGGTTTGGTTCGGTTTGGGTAACCCTTACCGAATCAACCAAACCAAAACTAATCTGCAGCAGAACCGAAACCGAATCAAACTACACATAGCATTGTTTTAAAAGGCTCTCTAAGCCATATATACTGATCGGTATAAACATTAAGGAGAGGTAGAATCAGCAGAGTCTGGTCTCGAAGTTGAGAGTGATACCCATGCTGAACAGCTCCTGACACAGAAGCTTTGCTCCGTATGGCACATAGACCCTGACCACGTGGTCTGCAGAATCGCACATTCGACAGTATGGTCCTCTGATCTTTCTTCCACTGGTCGGAGTCCTCTCAATCACGTTAGCAGCCATCTGACAGTTACGGCAGATGTGCATCTGTGAGGAGTCACTTAGAGTGAAGAGACGCTCGTGCAGGTTGGCTGAAGCACCGTGAGCTATCAGGCAGTCTCGCTCCATTTCTCCAAACTTGATTCCGCCAAACCTCTTTCTGTCTGCAACTGGCTGGCGAGTGAGCGGGTGGACTGGTCCGGTGTTTCTGAACTTGACTTTGTCCTCTGACATGTGGACAAGACGCTGGTAGAAAGTTGGACCCATGAAAATGAGTGAGCGCATCATCTCCCCTGATCTACCGTTGCAGACCCTTTCGTTTCCCCATCTTGAAAAACCAGCCCTAACCACAAATATTTACAATCGGTAATGAATCAGAACTCAAGAATCAACAATAATCTAAGGGTCAGGTTCAGTTATCACACAATCACAAAGCAAATGACTCACAGCCTCGATCCTCTAAATACTATACTCTCCAGAAATTTTCATCACAGAAAGAACACTGAACACAGAAATAGTGCAGATCACAAAAATCATGCTTGCTTTTACTACTACTAGGAAACAAAACCTTGTAAGGTGCTCAATTCAGCTTAGGGCCTACTGCAGTGCAAATGACTCAATTTGCTTGTAGTTTATGTATTTGATTTGAACTTCTTGAAATTCTGGAGCCAACAGTAACCAAGTTCAAACATTTTAAACCGGGCAAGAATCACAAACTGCCCTATAATGATATTATGCTTTTTGTACTCTGTATGAAACAAATATTGATCATTTATAGGCTCTGTAGCATTAAGCCTCGTACTGTTTTAATCTATTTTAACATCCTGTATATGTTGCTAAACCAAGTGACAGTGTGTGAAGATAGTACCTGTGAAGCTGCTCAGTGATTTCATCGACACTTGGAGTGGAGAAAGGAGTGGCATGACGTGTCAATTTGGAGTATGCATCAGAGCTGCCTTCCTTCTTTGGGATAGAACAAGCTATTCCTTTGGAGAGAGCAGCCTCCAAGAGTTGGCCGGGTGTTTGTCTAGAGGGGAAAGCGTGGGGGTTAATCACAATATCAGGAACTATGCCCTGGTTCGTGAAAGGAAAATTCTCCTGTTCCTCTATGTAGCCTAAAACACCCTTTTGGCCATGCATACTAGAGAATTTATCTCCCAAACATGGAGAACGAACCTGCAAGATGTAAACGACAAATCAATGGAACATTTGCTTCACTCAACAGGATGCATTATCTGAAGACTGAAAGACAGCTCACTTCAGTATAATCTGGAACTTACCTGTCTCAGAGACACTGCAGCAAAATTCTTCCCATCGTCATTAGATGATAATACCACTTTTTGCACAATACCTCTCTCAGTGTGCTTGAGTTTTATACTGTGATCTGTCCCAGACTCGGTACATCTGCCAATGACAATATCTCCACTGTGCATATTAGCACCAATAGCAGGGAACCCATCATCATCTAGGCTGTCCACTCTACCAATTTTGCTCTGCATCTTACCAAATTGAACTATCTCATCCATCTTCTTCCTCTTTTCCGAGTCTTTGCTGTCAACCTCGGCTTTGTAGCTCCTTATTGCCTCTGAACGGAACATACCGCGCTCCAACGAAGCCTTGTTCATTACAATGGAATCCTCTTGATTGTACCCAAGATGGACATTCACAGCAACTATTGCGTTCTGACCATTAAATAGCACTTCTTTCTTAAGACATTCTGACGCCAATGTCTTGAAAAGTGGCTTCTGAGGATAGAACAGCTGCTGGGACAGCGTATCACAGCGGGTGTTAGGGTTTGTTGATGAAAATCCAATGGCTTGTTGGCAATGCTTCTGGGACTGGTAGAGAACTCTTTTACCATGATCGTGATTTGCAAATGGCACAATTGCACAACTCACACCCAACAGGAAGGACAGGTCCAGTTCACAATGTGTGTAATTCTTAGGTTCCTTTAAAAGCTGTCTAATTCCCCATGCCGTGTTACAGTCTTCTTCTTCCTCAATCCCGATCAGCTCGAGAATCCCTTGGTCAAGAAGACGCTCAAAGGAATACTGTGACGGTTTGTCTTGCTTCAACTTGTGGAGATTTTCCGCAACCAAGAGAGGTCGGAGTAATCTACCAGCATCAGTGAAAATCCTCACCTCATTCTCATCTTTATCTCGCTTGATTTCAATCTGCAAGAACGTTTGGGTAAATGAAATAATGGTTTAAGACAACATAGACACATTTGCGAAGCAGAGAAAAGCCAAGGTAAATATCCAGCAGCAAAAGAATATCAAAATAACACAGGACATTTACTGAAGGAGAAGATACCTGACGAGGTAATTCACTTTGGCGCCGCCTGCTTTTGACCTCCGCAACAAAGGATTCAGAATCTGAGCATAATCCAACCCAGTCTCCATTGAGAAGCACTTTATGTTTGCCACACAGTGGTGTGCTCGTATCGTCTACCAGCTCCACCATTCCACACTCATAGAGCTTTTCCAGCACAGGCTCCAAAATTTGAATGCTAACCAGTCCAAGGAGAGACATATTCTTCACAAGGCCACAATTTTCACCATCTGGAGTTGACAAAAAGCATACTCTGCCCCAGTGAGAAGGATGCCTGTGGTCAACATTACAAATAATGACGTTAAGTTCAGTTCTTTTTAAGCCATACATGCAATTCCCAACACGATTCAATTGTCTAGTTGTTCCCATAAAAGTAGCCAAAATGGATAATATCATTGTCAACAACAGGAAAGATTCATCAGATAGAATGACTATTAAGGGAAAAAGAAACAAGAAAGACAGAACCAGAATTCGTAATAGCAGTATTAATTATACAAAATCAGTATAGATATAGATTTCACTTGTGGGACTGCAACAAGCAGGGGTCGCCATCATAAACTAAATTAAATAAGTCAAAATGAATATCTGATAAACCAGACATGTAAATCTGAGTAAATGCAGATCAATCAGCATAGTTTTATTACGAGGATATATATAAAACAAACCAGGGAGTTGGAAATTTCACTCACGGATATCTGGCATCTCCAACCTTGCCAGTATACAGGACTTGCTGTCGCGTTCTTCTCAGATCAATCAGAGTCTGCAATGGATTTGCACGACCCAGATTTGCTACAACACCTGAAACCCGTTCCATTTTCCTGAAAGGGTGAGACCATGCTCCAGTAGAGAAGGCTCTGCTAAGCCCATTTGTGATAATGGAAGAATCCAAATAATGCTCAATAGGCTTCAAATCTCCATCGCCTGTGAGGTGTCTCTGCATGGACTTGGTCATTGTTTTTCTAGCATGTGCCAGATGCACCCTTATCTCCCTCTCCAATAGTTCTCCAGCTAGTTCAATCCTCTTGTTCCTGAAGCTGTCTCTATTCTCACATTTTCTTTTCCCAGCATATGCGCTCAGAAGGCCCTTCACCATGTAGCCCAGGAATCTTGCTTTCTGCTTAAAACCTTTGAGGCCTGGAAACAGATACAGACGTAAACATTCATCCACACTTTCGCCAGGTGGGAATTTTGTGCTTTTGATCTGCTCTTCAACATAACTTAGAGCATTGTTTCCATTGCGGAAATTTTTGCAGAGTTCGTCAGCTTCGTGAATAGAAGCTATGAGACTGTTGGTGATGCTTGCATCATCACCATCAAAAGAAATTAGCTCCATTACCTCTTTGTCTGACTGAACACCCAGCGCAAAGAACAGGACCCAGACTGGGATCTCAGTCGACAAGAAGTACACTGTCAGTACTTTCTCCCTTCTCTTATAATCTTCTGATTTCTGATTCTCTGCGAGGCGTACAATGAATCTGTTTCTTTTAGTTTCAGACCTGTAGGAGGCTGTCCATGGTGGACTAGAAATCCACAGTCTCTTTATGCACATCTGTTCTTGAGCAATAAAGACCTGCAAAAAACAACATATTCGTGTTAGGATCTTGTATAACAGCTTGGTGGTATTTTTCCTGTATATATACATATTAGAAAAGAATAAAAAAACTTATTTTTAGACGTCATTAGTCGCAACAGTTTAGACAAACATGTGGGATGCATACAAGAATTTCATGTGAAGAACATAACCGACCACTAAGCTATACACTAATATAATTTAAAACAGAAATCCTATAACAGTGGATATGTAAAAGCTTCACAAAGTGAGGAAAACGACACATCGGAAAATGTGTAACTCACCTTCTCAGCCCCCTTTATCACAAAATATCCACCCTGATCAAAGGCACAGTCCCCCTTTGTGTCGTTTTCCTCATTCTGTCCTTTCTCCGAGGTTTTGCAAAGGACTGATTTCACCATCACAGGAATCCTACCGATCGGAATGTCCTGGTTTTTGACATCTAATACCTGCCTCTCAACATATTCGTCTTGTCCCGTCTTGAATTTGTCAACTTTTACAACTTTTTTTATGAACACCTAGCAATTTATAAAGTGAAGAAGCATTTAGACAATAACTAACCCGTAACAAAAAACAGCATATAAGGACAGCAAAACAGAAGCTTCATCCAAAATTTGACAGTTTAAGAGCCATTGCTTACAAGCACTAAGCACACATTTATTTTCAATTCAACAAAGAGTTTGTTAGTTGCTTTACCTCAACTTGAACCTTGACTTTCATCCTAGCCGAGTAAGTCATGTTCTGAAGCCTTGCATGCCAGGGGAGAATGTCGAGCTCCTTCTCTTCCGAATGGAATGTGGGCCTCTCCACACTGACTTCACCAAACTTGACAGTTGCATACCTCCACTCATGATCCTTGTTCTTGGTTGGATCAAATGAAGGCTCCACAATCAAATCCCCAAAAGACTTGAACACATTCTGAAGCCCGTGCTCGATGAAGAAGTTGTATGAGTTCAGCTGATGGCTTATAAGCCCGTACTCCTCAAAGAAAGAGGTGGCCGCATTTTTGCAGAAACCCTGGAGAAAAGTTTCTCCTAAATCACAGAAATCAGTCTGTCCAACAGACTCAATCTCGTCAATATCCATCTCGTCAATGTCCATCTCTGATACACCGTAAGAAACAAAACCCCAAACAAACACAGAGAAATCATTAGGGCGTCGGTAAAACCATCAACCACACAAATACACCAAAACTTTTAAACACATCAAACCTAGGAATCAACACACTTTACGAAATGGAAACAAAAACCCCAAACGAAGACAGAGGGAACACTAAGCAGTCGCGAGAGTCGCGAACTACGACAAATGCATGTTACGATCTACGCAAAAATCGAAACTTTTCACCAAAATCGAAGCAAGAAACCAACACAGGACCGTGAAGAGTGTAAACAAAAGCATATTCTCGCGAAATTTAGAGGCTTGAAAGCAGAATCGAGGAGTGAGACCTAAAATGGGTACCTCGGTAGCTTCGGAAGATACAGAGAAGTAAAACGGCGGTGTCGGAACGGAGAGGTGAGTAAAACTCGCCGGTGGAGAGGAGGAGATTCGGCGTTAGGAAGACGAAGGAGAGTAAAACCCTTGGTTTAACTTTAAAGCGAAGCACTGAATCAGTCGACGAGTGAGGAAAAATTGAGTGACGATTGTTGAAATGACGGGTGTATCCTTGCGTTTGATCTTATGTTTCTGCTTACAGTAAAGGGTATATCTGTCTATTTGACGATTAACTTTTATGTATCATGATTTTGAAACACATGAGGAAATGTCTAATTGGATATGTAAATTTTGCTATCGGTTTTGGAATAACAATGAGATGTAGAAGGCTATTTCGAACTTGGATTACAATTTAATCCCCGATATTGGATTTGTTTTGCTCTTTCTAAATATATTGGCATATATCTATAAATTTTCTATTCAGGCCAAACACAACATATATAACCAATGTTGTTTCAGTTTCAATCTACTCTTGCTTTGATCTTGCTTACAAAAACATCAACAAAACAAAACATTAGAGAGAACTTATGTTGTTTATGCTTTTAAATTTGCTGATATAAAACAAGAAGAAATTTTATCCAGTTAGTGTTGTCGTTAAGGTTAGAATTTATGTTGTTTATGCATACAAGCAACATGAAAGTTGTTAGGATGCAGAATGCAAATTAATTGGTACTGGACTCTGGAACTTTTATTACTTCCATTGACAAGACAAACAAGGAGATCCTCAAGTTACAGTTCACCCCTTACGATAAACTAAAAGACTAAAACGTCTAAATTATTTCTTCAACGATCAATTACGACCTTTAAAATCGAACCATCAAACGGACACACATTGAGCTGATCATTTGTTGCTTCGTTTCAGAAGTTGCCTAAACCATTGAGCAGACATCTTGGGGTACCTCTTCAAGGTCTTGTAATCAACATAGACGATCCCAAACCTATACAATAAACATAAGAACATTAGACCTCGGAAAAATCATACACTGGCATAGGTTGGTTAGTTAGTTAACTTAATTAACGTACCTTGAAGTATATCCTGATAACCATTCGAAATTATCTAGCAACGACCATGCGAAATATCCATTTACATTGGCTCCATCATCGACCGCCTTCTTAAGTTGAGTTAAGTAATCTTTGTAATACTTGATTCTTGTTGTGTCATGTAGTCCTTGAGCCAAGGTGACATTGCCCGGATCATCCATACCTGTTCAGATGTGTTCATACATTTGTGAAACTTTAACATATGGAAGTATGACGATCTAAAGAAACATTTGATTTAGAGATTTTTACCGTTTTCGGATAGAATCATAGGTGGGTTGCCGTAACGTTCCTTAATGTAGATCAATGACTTGTACATTCCCCATGGTACGTTGTATAACCACTTCGAGTAAGCCTATGATACATGGATGTATACTATTAATTAGATCAATGGATAAGCATATATAGAATTGAAAGAAATCACAAAATCATGTATATCTCACCCTTGGACCTATAGGCTTCCCCAACTTTTCATCTGCAAATGCATATATCAAATATTTTAGTCAAAATCATAACACATTTGCACTATCCAGATATGAAAATGTGATAGATTTTTATTAAATGTTGGAAAAACTTACAGCCGAAAGCGACATTCCAGTCTTGTTGATAACCCAAATCCTTTGGTGGAGTGGTGGTATGTGGATCGGACATGTAATAAGTCGTGTATTGGTTTATCCCCACAAAATCTATAGCACCTTTCACCATTTTCACTTCTTCTGCTGTGAATTTTGGAAGTCTCTCTTTCACGATGTTTTGCATCGTCTTTGGATACTCTCCATACGTTAATGGGTGAATAAACCTTCAAACAAAAGATATTAACATAAGCTCAACCAGAAATTTAATGGTAAGACTATGAGTTTTTTGGATATCTAAAAGATTGAACATATTACCATCCGATATGGAAGTCTCTTGCCCTTTGAGCTGCATAATTATCTGCTTTACTTCTAGTAAGCGGCTCGTACCAAACAAAATCTAGAAGAATCCCAATTCTTCCCTTTTGTTTCGCCTAAAAAGAAAACAAGAACTCATATTTAGCGCAACAAAATAGTCATATAGATTAATTATATCATGCCACACCAAGAAATTTAAAGGAGGCCATTATAAGTTTATAGTTTTACTTGGTAATATTTGCGGTATCTTTGGACAGCTGCTGCGTGTGCCAAGATAAGGTGATGAGTAACAATGTAAGGCTCTGTCGCGGAGTTTCCTTCAGTGCAATTTCCAAATGCTTTAGAGCATCTACCGGGCGCAAAAATACCATTATCATAGCCTAAAGCAGATACCACTCGCGGCTCGTTGAATGTCATCCAATTTTTCACTCTATCTCCGAATAAATTGAAGCAAAATTCCGCATAATCAGCAAAATCATTCCTGGAAAATTTTGCATTTTCTTGGTTAGTTTGTTATTGAGACAAAAAAAAAAAGAAAAAAAATAGTATGTATATAGTTGCGGGTTGGTGCTTACACGACTTGTCTACCAAGCAAGCCTTTATACTTCTTTTCTAAAGCCAATGGGAGATCATAGTGGTACAAATTGGCATACGGTGTAATTCCTAAGCATAAATGCATAATATTAGATTCATTAGAATTCATTTTCATTGTGGAATAGATATTTGCATAAGAAACGTTACGATTCGGTACCTTTTTCGATCAAGTAATCAATCAATCTATTGTAATAAGCAACTCCTTTCCAGTTGATTCTACCGGTTCCCTCTGTATACATAATCTTCAAGTTATAAAGCTATCTTATATAAAAACAAGCATTAACGAGTCATAATTATTGTTAGTCATAATAATACCAGGGAATATTCTAGACCATGAAATGGAGAATCTATAAGCATCAAAGTTCAAGTTCTTCATCAAATCCACATCTTCCTGAAATGTGATTATCACAAACACATGTGAATAATAAAAAAATGTAACATATATTAGTTTAGTTTAGTTTAGT
>OVAP01004895.1:0-13787 GCA_900406295.1 Aurinia saxatilis | reverse complement strand
CGCGACAAGTGATAAACGACGATGATATTCTCGCGGACGATACGGTGACAGGTTCTTTCGAATCATATCGGATCTCGGGTTTTAGTAGGAAAACTGAGAACATGAGGAGATATGATTGGGGGGGGGGTTGGAATTCGGGGGACATTAAGGATCAACTTTGGGTTGGGTATCAGATGAGTCTTGAGGTAAGTTTTGGATTGCGGAGATTCAAACCCCATGACATCTCTGATTGGGATTTGGTGGGCAGATATGGAGAGTCATGGAGGATGCTTCGCTATCAAATTTGGGTATTTAAGGAACGTGGTGATTGGTGGAAAAATATACGGGGATCTGTGGTCCGTTCAGGCTTCCCTGTCAGCAGGAGTAAAGCTTTGTGCAACCAATGGCCCCATCAGGGTCTCATGGGATCTATTCACTCTCTGTTTTTGAGGGGGCTTGATTGTTTGAAGTCGCTAAATTCCATTTTAAAACACGGTACTCTCGAAGGAGGAGAAGGACATCTCCACTTATCCTTTTCAGTTTACATTGGGTATTTGTTCTCTCTATTCTCCCATATTGTTTCTTGAGGTGGTATCTCAGGTTTGGTACATGGATTTTGATTGGGTCTAGGTGTTTAGCTATATTGGGATTTGATTGGTGTGAGGTTGTTGAGGAGAACATAAGTGAACTCGCACCGTACTTTTGAATTGTGGGGATACGGGTGTGATTGACCCGTGACTCATTGCTCGGATGTGTGTGTGTAAATCGGGATGGAGGAGTAGTTCGAGAGTTCTGGTATTTGGGACGTGATTGGATGCTTTAAGACCATCTCCAACCCATTACTCCATATTTTACTCCAAAATGGAGTAACTATAAAATGGAGGAGCTATCTTCTCCAACCTATTACTCCATTTTGTACTCTAAAGAGATCTTTTATGTAATTATTAATTTGTTAGAACACCTTATATTTATCAAAACCACATATTTTATCCACTTATTTTTTTTTTTATAGTAATTTACTAAAATCACATTATTATTTCATTTAAAATTTACTATAGAAATAAAATTACATTGCATAACATAAACAAATAACCAAACAAATGAAAAATTAAAATAAAATAGTTTTGATTAAATGTCACCATAGTTTTGATGAAAAATAAAACAATTAAAAAATAATATAGTTTTGAAGAAAATAAAAATAATATAGTAGTTAAATTTATTTATGTTGTTTATCTATAATATTTTAATGTATTTTTATTTTATTATTATTGTCATTCCAATTTTTATTAAATATAATAATATTTTGAACTATTTAAGTGTAAAAATGGAAACAATCTATAAATTAAGGATGTCTTTAGAAATTTAAAAGTTCAACTCCAAAATGAAGGAACTCCATTTTTTACTCCATATTTGGAGGAAAATTATGGAGTAAAAAATTGAGTTCCTCCATTTTGGAGTTGGATATAGATTAGGGTTGGAGAGGAATTTCCTCCAAAATGAAGTTTGGAGTGAGATTTGGAGTAGGGTTGGAGATGCCCTAAAGCTTCTTGATGGGTTAGATTGACGGTTGCGAGACTTAAGTACACATCACTGAGCTTTTACAGGGATGCCGGCTAGGTTTTACCGGAGATCAGGAGATGGATATGATGATTGCCATTATATCAGTCCATCGCGAATGCGGTTTCCATCTCTTGTATTATTATTATTGTTTTATTGGGATTGAGTGTATGGACTTAATTAGGTTAATTTTAGATGAGCAAAGAGGATTTTCTCGTTCCATATAAAAGGTTCAAAAATATCAGAGACAACGTTGCTAAAACTTGTTCTGAATCGCAAGATTGAATATCTTCAAAAATATTTAGTTCATTGTGCAAATATTCTAGGAGATATAAAATATGAATGGTTTTTTTTTGTTTGATTTGGGAGAAAGTAAAGCTCCGAGAAGATTAAAGGCTAATAATATTAGCATGACTTCTTGTCCTTTGGGTGCTACACATATTTTGGGGAACATGATTTTGATGGCAAAGGATACGACAATGTTTAAGCATGGACAAGAAAATTCATGCCATCTACTATGCTAGTCATACATTGAATGATGCTCAAAAGAACTACACTACAACTGAGAAAGAACTCCTCGCCGTGGTCTTTGCTTTTGAGAAGTTCAGACAATACTTGGTGGTTTCGAGTGTGATTTTCCATACAAACCACTCTACGCTCAAATACCTCATGAATAAGAAGGATTCAAAGCCACGCTTGCTTCGATGGGTCCTTTTGCTTCAATGGTTTGATATCCAAGTGAAGGACGAGAAACCACTTATCCAGGCTTAGGAATGATGATGAAGTGCCGATAAACGACATATTACCCAAGGAGCATGTCAACATGATTTCAGTCGTAATGCAAAGTGACATGGTGAGAATCAGAGCAGTGTCGATCGACACCAGGGGAAAACAGAGCAGAGAACATAGCTTTTACAAAGGGTGTCGAACGACACTTACCTAGATGTTGATCGACACTCTGACGAAGCTGCCCCCCATTTCACTCTTTTCATTGATGTAAGTGCTTCTTCCGCCCCTTGGTTTTATGAAATTGCTAACTATCTTGCCGCGGAGAAACCTCCAGCAGATTTTTAAGGCTATTGCAAGAAGAAATTCCTTCGCGATATAAGGCACTACTTTTGGGACGAGCCTTACTTGTACAATCATTGCAAAGCTGGGATCATTCGCCATTGCTTACCTGATATTGAGATCGAGGATGTTCTTTCCATTGCCATGGTTCAGCATATGGTGGACACTTTGCAACCTTCAAACTGTTTATAAGGTTCTTCCAGCCGGGTTTTGGTGGCCTACTATGTTCCGATATGCTCACGCGATCATTTCTAAGTGTGATGCTTGTCAAAGGAAATGGAAGATCAGCACGAGACATGAGATGCCACAGAACTTCATCCTTGAAGTGGAGGTGTTTGACTGTTGGGGGATTGACTTAATGGGTCCTTTTTCATCTTCTCAAAACAACAAATACATCTTGGTCGTGGTGGATTATGTGTCATAGTGGGTGATAGTGATGATATTTTACAGCTTTTCAATATGAGTTTTCAGTGTTTTTAATAAAGAAACTATTTGATTTGAAACATAAACTACTGGATTTCACATTTTCTGTTTGCAAAGTAATTTTGTGAAAACAATGCATTTTAGGTCATAAATGAGCATTTTCTACGAAGTCCAACAAGTCAACATCAGAAGTCCAGGCCCGGATGAAGAAGATGTTTATTTTGGAATGAAGTTAGGAGTTAGGAAAATCAAGCCACATGAGTTAGCTTTCACATGGTCTTGAAATCGAGTTATTAGTCCTCAGGAGTAAGAAGTTAAGCTCAAATTACTGAAGGAGTATCCATAAGGCCACAAGACATGAATCCGCAATCGACCAAATAAGAGGCCCACAGATCGATCGAGGCCCATTATGTCAGAGAAGGTTCGAGAACAAATTCAGATATACACCGTTGCATTCGGAGAGATATTTGATTACATTGGAGATAAACTTAGAAGATATTGAATCTTCAGAATCGTGTTTAAAGATGTCAATCGATCGGTGAAGATAGCTACGAGTGATCGATTAGAAGGAGGATAAACACAAATATTTGGATTATTATTCAAATATTCTTCCTGATTTATCTCAGCCGACATATCGACCCTCTCCACTATAAAAACAGAAGACTGAAGTCCGAGAGAAACATCAGAAAACTCTCTAAAGCTTCCAGGCATCCATGCTAATAGTTTACCAATTTCTTTCAGTTTCTTTACTTTTATTGCTTTGATCATTGCTTCAAGGATGAAGTTTGTAATCTCTGCATTCCAGAGAAGCTATTCTGAACCCTCTTATAATACAAGCAATTTTCATTGTCATTATGTCTACTTTTACCATGTTTGAGTAGTGTTTTAGTTAGGAATAGGGTTTTGCTAGGAGGAATCATGGTGTGGTAGATAGGCAATAGGATTATGTAATGAATAGTTTATAGGTTTACTTTCATATCAGAGCTTAATATAAATCATAGGATACATCTGCTACTAATACACTACTTAGAGTAAGAGATCCAGAGCTTGATAGTGAAAGCTTTATTATTTATAGTTTAGTAGAATTTGATTTCCTGAACTTAATTCCTAGATTAATTGGTTGATCAGCCCATAGGTTCTCTTTCTGAAAAGATACATGTTAGAGTTGACTCGGATACTAATTGAACTAGACTGGCTAAGCCTAACCATAAGGATATTCAGTTATTAGTGATTTCAACTATATAACCTAAACTAGGATTTACATAGATTACTACCCTGAATAATTCAAACTGTGATCTTCTGATGCATTGCCTGACTTTCTAACGCTTTTAATCATTGAAATTTCTCACATTTTATTTGATTTCAGCATTTTCAGGCATTGACTGATTAACCGCATAATCTGCTATCGACCGAAAGGTGTCTCAACCAATCGGTCAGTTCATACGACCGATCGATCGTAACCAAAAACCATTTCATTTTGCTGTTTAGCTTGAGTGAAGTTGGACGTGCTACTGTGTACACTCTGCTCTTTGTGGATACAATCCCTAAGTACTACTGCGAGACCTGTGCGCTTGCAGGAAATATTTTGGGCGAAAACTTATTCCCATCAGTGGGTGGAGGCAATAGATAGTCCAACAAATGACTCTTCGGTGGTACTTAAGATGTTCAGGACTATCATGTTTCCTAGATTTGGAGTTCCACGACTCGTCATAACTGATGGTGGATCACACTTCATCAACAAGGTCTTTGTCAAGCTTCTCAAGCAATATGGTGTTCAACATCGAGTTGCTGCTCATATCATCCTCAAACTAGTGGACAAGTCGAGGTTTTCAATTGTCAAATCAAGGAGATCTTGGAGAAAAAGGTTGGAAAGACAAGGAAGGATTGATCTCTTCGGTTGACTGATACATTATGGGCCTATAGGGCAGCCTTTAAGGCACCACTAGAGACTACACCATTCCACTTGCTTTATGGAAAAGTATATCATCTTCCCCTGGAGCTCGACCACAAGGCTGAATGGGCGATCAAGCACTTCAACTTCAACATCAAACCCGCAGTCGAAAGGAGATTGATACAGCTGAATGAGTTAGACGAAATCAGACATCTCACCTATGAGAACTCAAATATCTAAAAGGAACGCACCAAAGCTAGACATGACCGCAAGATTCTCAAACGCATCTTCGAACCAAATGACCAGGTCCTTCTCTATAATTCTCGTTTGAATTTATTTCCTGGAAAATTGCGTTCTCGTTGGTTAGGTCCCTTCAAGATCACATCCATTCAACCATATGGTGTTGTGGTGATTGCAAATGACAAAGGCGATGAGTTTATGGTGAACGCCCAACAAATAAAGCACTACTTTGCTCAACACAAAGTACCTAGCGGCGGCTCCATTCCGTTAGACGCTCCACCATTAGTCTAAAATTCATGCACATGTGAGGCTAATGACTATAAATTAAGCGCTTGGTGGGAGACAACCCATTTGTGAGTTTTTTACTACTTATACTATTTATTTTAATTAGTTTTGGTGTTTTTGAATTTTTTTAAAATACTTACAGTTTTTAAAAATTATTATTTTAATTTTATAAATTTCGTCGTGTTTTTCTACTCTTTATAAAATTATTTTCATGATTTTTACTATATATTATTTAATACGGTTTTTATACCATAAAATAATAGAAAATAGTTATTTCAGATAAACCAGATTTTTAGTGGCTAGTGCCTTTTTTTGTCAACCGACACTCTTTATTGTCGCGCGATCTCAATGGTGTCGATCAGCACCATCATTAGTGTCGATTGACACCCGACGCAGGAAGAAGGTAAGTGTTTATGAGTTTAGCCTTTTTGATTAATATTTATTTCTTTTCTCGCCTCGAGATTTTTACACACTAGGGACATTGTCGTTCAAGTCTGGGGGAGGGAAGTACTGATGTATTTTTCTTTGTCTTGATTTATTTGTGATAATTTCAAAAATTTGGGTTTTTATAGAGTCGTTTTATCGAGTCAAAAGTAGTTGGAACTATGATATTTGCTTGGTTTGTTTGATTGCGTCTTTTCAGATTTGTGACCATCATTAGCAAGATTAATTTCATACAAGACTATTGAAAAATCCAAGGGGCAAGTGGTAGTACAAAGACGTCCATGCTAAGTTACGAAGAACCGAACGGTTGGAGCTTATTGCACCTCTTCAACATGATCAATACACTAGGATTTGATTCTTCCATTCATGCTTGTCAGATTCAACAAGTAAGAGAAAGCATTTGCTACTCTTCCTTTCGAAAACGTGACTCATCATAGCATTTAGGCAAACTACTAAGGGTGCCCTAGGCTTTTCCAATGATGACACTTATATTCTAGAGAAACAGAACGCTTGAAGGTAGGTTAGAGACTAAATGTCTCGATGATCCGGAACCAAAACTATATACTACTAGTGCTACTCAAGTCTGGGGGAGAATAGTGAATATTTCCGTTCAAGTGTGGGTTTGGCAAACATTGTACGGGAAAGGAGTCTAGAACTTTCGAAGGCAATGGGATCAAAAGAATCAGCCATTTTGAGATATGTTTTTAGCATATGAAATGGTCTTTCCTCGGTACGAGCATGGTTTGTTAGTCAAGAAGCCCCAAATTTGCTCAGGGACTAGGATGCTCTTTTTGTAAAATGAACATGCAAAACTAGAACATAAGAAAATTATTTAGCAAATGAGCTCTCCTCTTTTGGCTTAGGGATCGGCACCAAGAAAACCACGCCTTTGGGGTCTTGCGGATGAAGTGGTGGGAAGTATTTTGGACAATAAGAAGGTCGAATTTATCTTTCGTTCTGAAGAGGCTATGCGTTCCATCTTCCGTCGGGGACCTTGGTCTTTCAATGATTGGATGTGTGTAATCCAGCGGTGGAATTCACTCCACACTGATGCTGATCTCAAACACATCTCTTTCTGGGTTCAAGTGCGTGGAATTCCTCTCCAGTTACTAACCCGAAAGATGGTGATATATGTTGGTGGTAAACTTGGTCGTTTCCTGGAAACTGACTTTGATGATGGCGGTCCAAATGACTTTGTGGAACAAATTAATCTCTGTTTCGTTTATCTCTGTTGATGATCGAATGATGGATTGTAAGATAAGTAATAAAGATTTCTCTTTTTATTTTTCTTGTGTCTATGGTCATCCAATTCGTGGTTTACGACATATTTTGTGGGAACGACTACAACGTTTAGCTACTTCTAGAGTTGGACCATGGTTAATGTGTGGTGACTTTAATGATATACTGGGCCCAAATGAAAAACGTGGATGGAGAATACGTGAAAATTGGACAAATAAATCTTTCCAAACTATGACACAAGTGTGTCGTGTCTCTACACTTCCTCATATTGGAAACAACATGACTTGGCTAGGCAAAAGAAGAAGTTGAATATCTGGCTATGGTAGAATCTGATCATCGCCCGGCTATAGTTAAAATACGCAGCCAGATTGATCAAGGTCGTCGTAGTTTTCGATATGTATTGGGAGATACGCATATACGATGATGTATTTTCCGATGATTTTATCCTGTGGCGGGATGTTGCAGCTGATTTGAAATAACTTGAAGATTTTTTTGAAGTCCAATCTCATACGTGTGTCCACGTATGAGCTTGCGGGAGAGTATTTGGAGATCTCCTTGGATATAATGTTATTAAGAATATAAATATTTATGTATATTCTCATATTGCTTTATAGGTAGTTTTAATATTCTAATATTTATAGAGAACTTGCTTATCAAGTTTATACTTTGTATATATATATATATATGCCTAATGGCTAATCAATAAAATTGAGAAAACCATTTACGGTTTCTCCAAATTTAACAATATGACAATCGATTTAATCAATTACCTGAGTTTCAAGAGGTTGTTTCTGCAAGTTGGAACTCTGTTACATCTACTATCTTCCTTTGATAGATCGTATAGCACATTGTCGTCGCTCCATTTCTCACTGGCGACACAATAGCGATTTTAATTCCGGCAAGATGATTCCAAACTTACATCATCAGATCGACCTTGCTCAACAGGATCCGAATATCTCTGCTAATGAGGTTCACCGATTACGCCTAGATTTGATTAAAGCTCATCAATCCGAAGAACTCTATTGGAAGAATAAAAGTCGTAATCAATGGCTTCGTGAAGGGGATCGCAACACTCGCTATTTCCATGCGGCTACTAAGAACCGCATTGCATGGAATCGTCTAGTCTCGATTCGAGATATGACTGGTCACACAATCCATGGGAATCGTGCTATAGCCAGTGAAGCTGAGAGATACTTTCGTGATTTGTTTTCTACAACAGATGAATATGACTCTGACAGCTACACCTTCTGATGAAATTCGTTCTGCTCTGTTTTCTATTGGGCTGACTAAGGCACCAGGCCCAGATTGCTTTACAGCAAGTTTTTATCAAGACTTCTGGCCCACAGTGAAAGATGATATTGAACATCACGTTATTAGTTTCTTTGACCAGGGTATTTTATCTCCGGGAATAAATCACACTAATCTGTGTTTAATTCAGAAGACCAGTTCTCCAAACACTATGAAGGATTTTCGTCCCATCGGTTTATGTAGTGTTGTTTATAAGATCATATAAAAAATTCTCACAAGACAACTGCAAACAGTTCTTTCTTCTGTTGTCTTTGAGAATTAAGCAGCATTTATTCATGGTCGCTTCATTACTGATATTGTGTTTATTGCTCATACACTCGTTACGAGTTAAGCCTCGTTGTGCTAAATCATATATGACTGTTAAAACGGATATCAGCAAGGCCTATGATAGGATTGAATGGAGCTTTTTGGAAGCAGTGATGCGGAAAAAGGGTTTTGATGATCATTGGATTAACTGGATCATGCAGTGCCTTACAACGGTCTCCTTCTCCATATTAATTAGTGGGAGCCTCTACGGAAATTTCTCTGGACAACGCGGTCTTCGTCAAGGTGACCCTCTTTCACTATATATTTTTTTTTTATGTTCAGATGTGTTGAGTTCAATGCTATCACAAGCGGAACATGATGGGCGTATACAAGGCATTTGTATAAGTAATGATGGTACATCCATATCTCATTTGTTGTTTGCGGATGACTAACTTTTTTTTCTCAAGTCGAATATACATAACAACACCAACCTATTACATATATTTAATTCTTATGCTAAGGCTTCTGATCAAATTATTAATATGGAGAAATCATCTATTACATTTGGAGCAAAGGTTTTTGAACACACGGGGACTCATATCAAGCGTATCTTACACATCCCAAATATTGGAGGAGGTGGCAAATATCTTGGCCTTTCAAAACAGTTTGGTCCTAAGAAAAAAGAGATGCTTAATTTTGTCAAAGAAAATGTGGAAAAGGTTATTCAAGGATGGCAAACAAGGTTCCTTTCTACCGCTGGAAAAGAAACACTAGTCAAGTCTGTTGCATTCTATATTCTATGAATTGGTCCGAATTACCGATGGAATTATGTGATGAAATAGATAATTTTGGTGGGGTTTTACTCGAGATAAAAAGCGCATGTCATGGACATCTTGGAAGAAATTATCGACTTCAAAGAAAAGTGGTGGTCTGGGTTTTCGTAACTTGCATGATTTTTTACCAAGCCCTTCTTGCAAATCAAGTATGGAAGATTCTCCTACGTCCTCACAGTCTGGTATATCGTCCGCTCAAGTCTCGATATTTTCGTCATGGGGACATTTTATCTGCTGGGCGTGGCACTCGGCCCTCTTATGCTTGGCAATCCTTACTTTTTGGAAAAGATCTCCTAAAACGTGGTCTCCAATTTACTATTGGAGATGGAAATAACACATGTATTGGTGACCCATGGCTACCTTTAGACTTGTTCTTTAGACTTGAGGGATGATGATACCTAACCGTTAGATTGGACATATATTTGATCTCTTTTAGTTTCTTGACAATTTCAAACCGTGGTTGAATTCTTCAAGATGAATACACTACAAAGGGTACTGCACAGGGAGAAACGGATGCTGGTTAGCAACACAACACTCTCAAGATGTTATTTTATATAAGCAAAGTGATAAACTATTAGAAAATTAAGTGAAGTGACTCACATAGAAGAAACAGCATTAGCATTAAGGAAACAGTGAGCTTGATTGGGTGATGAAATGGTAAGCTTATCGGATAGCGAAAGCAACCAATCTTGTCAAAGAGCTGAAAAAAAAAACGGTGAACTGGTAAGTTAATAAATTGGTAGGATGAGTAAAGAAGTGATTGTGAGTACTCACCTGGCTATGATCAGGAAGTTTATGCATCCACAATACAGACTTAGTTCCTTTCACTTTAGGAGTGGCTTCGATTAGTGCCACTAATTTCTCTGTTTCTTCTTCTTCATTATTACCAGGAACTATAATCTTCAAGACACTGAAATTCGGCGAACTCCATGTTCTTCTTGTCCCAGCTGATTTCTCTGCATTTCCTGGTTTTAAACTTTCTTCAATGTCAACGACACATTCAATGCCATTAACGTTATCTCCAACCGACTTGATGCTGCTCTCACTGTGTGAAGATCCAGAGAGAAACATGGCCAAGTCATCGCGCTCTTCTTCACTGAGATCAACCCAACGGAGAGGTTCTTTCCCATTCTCATCTTGGAGAGAAGTCTGTACACGAAGAATCTGGTTATGAATAGCGGAGACAAACTGTTTATGCCGTGTCAAAGTAGAATCATCCCCACTCCGTCTATGGCTCAATCTGACTTCTTTCTCAAACTCCTCCAACTTTCCAATAACCAAAACAAGTCAATTCAAATCAAAGACTCCACAAGAACACTATTTGTGTACAAACTGAAACAATACCTGCCATTTGGCTGTACCCAAAGCTGCTTGAAGTTCCTTGCAGATCTCATCTTTCTTCTCTCTACTCCACAATCTATAAGCAGACTCCATTCTGAAAAATCCAAAAACATGAAAAGAAGATCATAATCAGACGCTTAGACAAGAGTAAAAATCAACAAAATCCCAATATTTACAAATTCTATTCAGTCAAGCCAAATTAACCATCTATCTCTAGAAGAGTCCAACATCAGAAGCTACAAGAAACCATAAAAACACACAAATTATGAAATGATTAGAGGAGAATCCATTTTGCATACATATCTGCAGATTTTTGAACTTCCTCGGCTGCGGAGAAAAAGACATCCTTTCGCCATAGATCGAAGCTGTTAACTGCCATCATCTTCAGACAAAGGCAATATCAAAAACAGGCAAGACAATCAAAAAGTATTATGTGTGGAAACGTGGATCATTACTATATGGAGATGTTGGAAATTAATATGGTCTGTGGTGCAGGTAATTACAGCTCTGCAGTTAAGGAAGCCAGAAAGACGACAACAACGTAACCTGGAAGCGGGCCCCGCCAATTTTCGGCCACATCAATTTTAAACTTTGTAATATGCTCAGAGGATTCATAATTGTATGCTGACTCATTTCGCAATTAAGAAAGTAATGACAAATGATGGAGACATAATTCAGGTCGTAGTAGTAAACACTCAAGACAAATAAATAAAGAGAAAAAGTCTAAAATCTATTTTATTTCCCAATTATTATTATTTAATAAGAATATTAATATTTAGATTATTAAAAAATTTAAAATAATAAAAATTGATTTTTATGGAGTTTTAATTTACATAGTCAAACACTACTAGAATAATAAAAGTGCACACACGATACTTAAGAAATAAAATTGCAATATTTGGAAAATTAGGGGATAAAATGGTCACTTCTCCTATTATCCTTTTCTCTCTTTTTACGTTTGAAATATATGTATTAAGAAACTATGAAACAACTAAAATTACAAACAATTGTTGGTGGATTAGTTAACCCCAGAGTTAAGTGCCACACAAATAACTTTGTTGGAGCCAAAAACAAAACTTAAGCTGAACATATAATCTAAAAATGCAAGCAACGATTCTTTAATTGATAGATGGAAACCTTACAACAACTTGAAACAACATTTCGACATCGAATAGTGATCCTTCTTCAGAGAATGAGCCTACCTTGAGAAATAAGAACAAAGCTTCACCTCCTAGACAAGTATACAACCGAGAGCCAAAACCTTGGAACCATCTAACCTTGATCGAAAGGAGAGGGCGTGACAGACAATTAGACACCACGAGAAGCTTGAGAAGAGAAGTTCCCAAACCAACTTAATTGTAGAGGCAAAGAAACGGATTTTACCAAGTCGGAGAAACTTTCCATCAACGGGAAGAGGGGAAGCCTCTAAACAGGACCAACCTGCTGACATAGCCAATTGAAGGAGCTGGAGTTAAGGGAAGGTCTCACTCTCAACAATCATACCCATTAGAGGACCGTGCATGCATCATAGGGTAGAGATCCAGAAAGATTTGAAAGAAGGTTGAATCGAGGGAACAATTCATACTAAAAGTTTAGAATTTTCTATACTTTTAGTATGAATTATTTATATATAAACATAAAAGTATACTATTAACATCCATTTTATCATGATAACCGAGATTATAAACATAATGTATGACAGGATGAATATGTATACAACAAAATATATATAATAAAAATTAAAAAGTTTTAAGAGAATTTGTATGAACTTTAGGGTATATTTAAAAAAAAAATTAAAAGCCCATAGGATAAAAAAAATAACTCTATAAACTAATAATTATTAATTTATATGTATATTAGTATGTATTCATTTATCCATTAATTAATAACCCTATAAATTAATAAATTTTTGAAGTCCCAATATTATTAAGTTATAGAGGTTTTACTATATATTAGATATATTAGCCGACAAAAGTCCCTTTTTCCACAAAGTATTATTAGAATTCAATGGTTTGAAACAACAAAAAAATATTATAATTGAATGTTCATAATTTTGGTTTTCCGCATAGCTATTTTCTAATGGAATGTTTGAATCAGAGTAAAAAAATGCAACTTTAAGGATATATGCTTCTGGCAATGTTGTTTTAATTTAATATAGTTTATAATTTGTTTATAAAAAAAAGTTGAAAAATTTACAATATTATATAGAGAGGAAGCTGCTGTAATAGACGTTTTAAAGTTCATTTATACCAATTCATTATCCGAGACATCTGCCTTTGCGTTCCTCGATGTTCTAATGACCACAGACAAGTATAAGGTTGCTTCGTGTATGAAGCATTGCATCCGTTTGATGTTAGATATTCCAATGGCCGAAGATTTCGCAGTGTGAGTTCTTGATCTTCCCTTGAGTATAGTAGCTTATAATTCGGTAAAGCCTTTGATGAATGCCGCATTGTGTTTCATCACATTATACAACTACAAGAACTTAGACAAGTAAGCCTCTCAACTTTCAAAACAAAACCTCAAGAAATATGTTTGAGTAAGTCTTCTTTTGTTTAAGTTCCACTAGAGGAAGTAAAGGCTTTACCATTAGTAGCTATTGAGGCTATGCTAGAGAGTAACGATCTAGAGATCATTTTTGAAGACATTGTGTACGATATCGTCTCGAAATAGGTCAAAGCTCCTTACCATTATGTACAAGAAGGCCAAGAAATCCTTGGAACTCGTCTGGCAACCTTCATTCATTTCCCTTACATGTCAAGTCGCAAACGCTTGGAAATCGCGACCTTAGGTGACCTTAGTCCTTCTCACATATCAATGGTTGTCCTTGGAAATCTCTTCTATAAAGTTAAAGCAATGCACCGCCAATGCAGAATAACTCCTCAACTGTAGGGAAATCTGACCTATCCTAACCACTTAGGGACTATCAGGTT
>OVAP01004894.1:1545-13790 GCA_900406295.1 Aurinia saxatilis | reverse complement strand
TGTTGAGACACGTCGTCAACGTCATATTGTGATAACTCTCCACATGCTTGTATGAGAAGTAAGTTATAATTGTGATCACTGATCGCTAACGCAACGATTACAAAAAGAACAGGGCCCTTATCACTTTTGTACAGAAGAGTAGGTTGGTGTTAGATTTTGAATTGGAAAGCTGTTGGCTAGAGAAATTTAGGTTTTGGGACTGGTTTTGTTACATCACATTTATCATTCACTTCCATATTAGTTTACATATATTTTGTTATTGAAGAAAATTTCTTGCTGCTTATCACATTTGTGAGTTTCATCTTTAATCGTGCAAATGTGGTTTGAAGAGTAAAGATGAGTCAGAATTTTGAGTCAGAAGAGAAAGCAGCAAGAAGAGAAAGATGAGGCAGAGGTTTGAAGTGGAACAAGATCATATTATGGTGGTGTTACAGTGCTACTTGATTGGAATCTGTGTGCATTCTTCACATATAGACTCTTGGAATTTGCAGCTTCTGTATTGCATATGCACATACATATAGGTACTTTTATGTCAACACCAATAGAATTACATACATAAGCTCTTCAATACAAGTTATAGCCAAAGAAAAATAAAATTAGATAATTATTACATTCCCTTTTCATCTTCTTCTTCAGTGTCTACGTTAATCAACTTTGTTTATGCTTCATTATCCATTTAATTTTATATCTTTTTTTTTGTTTTTAAGTACAAATTTACCACCCGGTAATTTACTCTATGTACTCTGTCTCATGTTTAAATTGTTTGTCAACCGTCTCACGTTCAAAAGTTTATCTATTGTATTTGTTATTAGGTCTTAAAAACTTTATAAAGAGAAAAAACAGTTGTTTGATTAAAGATAAACTATAATTTTTTTTTATCTTTCTGGTATATACATGAGTATTCTAGAAGGATATTTCACTCTCTTTTTTTTGGTAAAAGATATTTCACATTTTTCCTGTTCTGGTCTTAATCAACATTATTTTTGTAACGGATAATATATATATATTATTTATAATCTTCATAAAAAACACAATCAAAATTAATTTCTTATATAATTTCTCTATATCTTATAATTGTTTGTTAAAGATATATACATTAATTAAGAAATGATATATATAATTTATCTAAAATTATTGTTTATATACTACAAAATATATAGTATTTTAAAATTTTCTTAGCTGATTAGAGGATGATATTAAAATTACATACAAAATTTATAGGCATACAATCCGCGTGTAGCGCGGAGAAAAATCCTAGTAGATGATAAAAAGACTAACAATCCAGGTTAAAATGGACACTAAATACAACACATCAATGTTGCGGATCACATGGGTTTCTTGAGCAGTAAAAATTAATAATATTTTCATAATCTCAACATTATAAATATACAGAAGTTTTACTATATTAGGAATTTGAGAAAAGGAAATCAAAATTATTTCTATATACCAACTCATAACAAATATATTTATTTCTTGTAAAAACAATGAATGAGTGTATGGTTCAGTAGCTACACACTTCTAAATTCTCTTTGTAGTCATGGTTCGAATACTATCATATGCGAAAGCCATGTAATTTAATGATCTTGTGGCCACTGATCTACACATATATGACTTGTACAATAATAACACAATTTCATGAGTTTTTTTTGCACAAAACCCTTAATAAATAATTATATTTTAATTTGAAATCTTATTTCTTTCTTTTTTATTCGACTTTGTTTACTCATAAGGAAAAATTGAATATGGAAAGAAAAACAGATTTAATAATTTATTAGCGACTACCGAGCAAGGCTTGTCTAAGAAAAAACATCGTTAATTTTTTCCTTTTTAGTATTTTTTATTATATATATATATATATATATATATATTACTTATGTAATGATTTGTTTTTTGGATTGTAGTGTATATTGACTTTATAAACTCGATTTATAATCATTTTAGCTCCAATATAGGATCAGTAATTTGAATTTTTTTAAAATATGTTATTGAATGATAATCTTTACAAAAATTTGGATATATAAAATATCAATTAAGACTAATAAAGTTTTCTGATAGTATAATATACTGAGGTTTTCAAAGCAATCCCTGAAAAATAATATGTTAGATGTAGTGGACATTTTATTTATTTTATGTCACGAAGACCCGACCCTAATTCGTTTCATTCTCTCGTTTCTTGCCCCTAATTCTCATCTGCGCTCCCTTGTAACCCTAGGCCTCCCAATTCATAAACTGCAAGATCTGCAATTACACTCTCTGGTAAACGTTTCTCTCCCTCCTCTCAGTTTGAATTGTTGCTAGGATTCGAGAGGATGATGAATTTTTCTGAAATTTGCTCAAAGACTGAAACTGCTTAAACCAGAACTTGTGTGGATTGGTTATACAGTTTAGCCACATTTTGTGCTCTCTGATCATTATCCAATCTTGAAATTTACTAGAATGAGCAGTCATGTATCTGATTAGCCATACAAGAGAGTTATCTGATGTAACTTTTATCTTCCTCAGGTATGGGCAAAGGTAAGCTTATATTGATTTGTCAATCTGGCGGCAAATTTGTGACAGATGATGATGGGACAATGACATATACCGGAGGAGAGGCTGAGGCAATTGATATTAATCATGAAACCACCTTTGATGCTTTTAAACTTAAAATGGCAAAACTCTTAAACTTAGACTATAATTCTCTGTCCCTCAAGTATTTTCTCCCCGGAAACAGAAGAACCCTTATTACCATGAAACAAGACAAGGACATGAAAAGAATGTATGATTTCCACCTGGGGTCAGTCACTGCAGAGGTGTTTATTACAGGACAAGAAGGTTTCCGGTCTGACCTCATTCTGTCACCTGCTAACAGGTATGATCTCTTATTTAACCATGTCACAAGAGAGATGTACCATTAGCTAGATATACTATTACATGCTCCTATAGATACTTAATGGCAGTTGTTGATCATCATTTGTGCTAATCCAGCTTTTTTCCGTTTCGCTACTGATAAAAAATGGAGGATAATCAGACATTCTGCTCTAGAAGTAAAAGTCTTCAATGTCTAGCAAGATTTTATTCTGCCGGGCTTGTTCTAATGTTGAGTAATCTATCTCCACATTTAATTGCAGGTTAGATAATATAGCAGTCAGAACAGAGACTACCCAAGTGGCCTACGGGAATGTACCCATCCAAGTTTTCGTAGAAACACCTGAAGAAAACAATCTTGTTGATGTTAATTTAAGTTCTAGAAAGTTGACCCACAGAATTACTTCTGAATCTAGTGGCCTTGTTGACATTCCCGTAACAATATCCACCAATGTAGGGGTACCAGCCAAATTAACCTCAGATTATCCCAAGAGGAAAGGGAAGAGTAGTCTTGTTTCTGATATCTCCAAACTAACTCCCAAAAGTTCCAAACGACCTCTCAGAGGTAGTGACTCTGGTACCAAAATCTCCCCTCCGATGTCTCTGGGTCTTGTGCGTGGTGTGACTACAAGTTCCCCTAGCAGTGCCAGTAAACGAAGACGTGTGATGGAAGAACCCAGAATTTTGCCCCAGGATGAAAATGTCACGGAGACCAGAAGAAGATCCCTAAGAAACAGGGGAGACTTTCGAAAGGCTGTAATAGAAAATGACGATGTTGATTATATCTACAGTGATGAAGATGAGGCTGACAATGATGGTAATGATGATGTTGACGATGACAAGGACTATGTGCATGACACTGAGACCTATTATCCTCAAATTGAGGATTTTGACACAGATCAAGAAATGAATTATTCTATCACTAATGCTAATGAAGGTTCTGTAGAGAGCTTGGTAGCCTCATGGAAACGTTGCATTACTGGTGTGGGTCAGGGATTTGAGAGTGTCGTTGATTTTCGTGATGCACTGCAGAAATATGCGGTTGCTTGTCGGTTTGGGTACAGATTAAGGAAAAATGAATCAAATCGTGCATGTGGTGTTTGTTTAGTTGGAGGTTGTCCGTGGAAGATTTATGCATCATGGGTACCATCCGAAAGTGTATTTCGGATTAAAAAATTTAACAGAAGGCATACATGCGGGGGAGAATCTTGGAAATCTGCTCATCCAAAAAAGAATTGGGTGGTGAGTATCATCAAGGAGAGGTTGCAGGAGAACCCGAATCAGAAGACCAAGAACATTGCAGACTCAATTTTTCAAGATTTTGGGATTGAGCTCAGTTATTGCACTATAAGACGAGGCATTGATGAAGCCAAAGGAGGACTTCATACATCATTCAAAGAGGCATATAAGCATTTGCCTTATTTTGTGAATAAGATCGTTGAGGCAAATCCTGGAAGTTTGGTTGATCTTGTGGTTGGTGAGGACAGAAGATTTCAGCGGCTTTTTCTTGCGTTCCAGTCTTGTTTACATGGCTTTCAAACTGGTTGCAGACCGCTTCTTTTCCTTGATGCCATTCCATTTAAGTCTAGGTATCATGAGATTTTGTTAACAGCATCTGCCTTGGATGGTGATGATGGCGTGCTTCCAGTGGCATTAGCCCTTGTGGATGTGGAAACTGATGAAACCTGGCGTTGGTTTCTGGAAAAGTTAAAGGTAGCTGTGCCCAGTTTACCGTCCCTTACATTTGTCTCTGACAGAGAGAAAGGATTAATGGGTCATGTATCGGAGATCTTCCAGAATGCGCATCATGGTTATTCCCTACATTACTTGATGGAGGATTTTATGAGAAGCCTGAGAGGTCCGTTTATTGGAGACGGGAAGCCATCCCTGTCATACTTTTTACTGGCTGCAGCGCGTGCTGATCGACTAGATGGGTTTAAGGCTTACACTGAGCAAATAAGACGAGTGTCTCCTAGAGCTTATGACTGGGTAATGCAGATTGAATCAAAGCATTGGATCAGTGCATTGTTTGAGGGTGAACCATACAGCAGTATTACGTCAGATGTGGGAGAGATTTACTCGAAGTGGGCTGATGAAATTCAGGAGACTTCCATTATCCAAAAGCTTGTGGCATTTGTGAATAGAATTGTTGAGTTGGTAAATAGTAGGCAGGTGAAGCCAAAACAGTGGTTCAGCCAACTTGTGCCATCTAAAGAGGAAAGTTTAGTGGATGAATGCAAGAAAGCAAGCATGCTAAAGGTTTTCTTTTGTTCTGACACGCTTTTCGAGGTTCATGATGGGTCAGTCCAACTCGTGGACTTAAGTAACCAAAAGTGCAGCTGTTTCGGGTGGAAGCCCACAGGCCTTCCTTGCCAGCACGCAATAGCTGTCCTAAACAGAAAAGGCCAAAATCTGTATGACTATTGCTCAAGTTTCTTTACAGTTGAGAGTTACCGTTTAACATATTCAGAAGTTCTGGGAACAGTGACGATTGACTTAACTTTGGGGGATAATGAAAACAGCAGCAAGGAAGAGGATGAACAAGTACTTCCGCCTCTCTTTTCGCGGGTTCAGGGAGTCGAAAAGAGAATCAAAGACAGGAAAAGAGGACGATCCGTGTGCTGTACAAGGTGTGGAGGAGTAGGACATAACAAGGCCACTTGCAAGGATGATTGATCATCTCGTGATAGCCTTCTTCTGGTTATTATTGTTGTACAGAGATCTGCATTGTTTTTTTGATAGATTTTGTTGGAATCGTAAGAACATCATGCGAGGATTTCTCTTCCTCTCTTTGTGTATAAATTAATAAACTAGGTGATGTCGTGCTTTGTGGTTTTACGTATTGCTATAGATACAATCCCATTTCCTGGTTTCCCTACGGTTACTGACTTACTGACCCAGAAGGAAAAATCCTTTCATCTGTCTGGATCATTTGCTCATGCTAAACCGCAATAACTTTCGTAAACTAGGGCAAGCAACCATGGGGGAATGCAGCAGTTTTCGGGCTGTTTCTATGTTCGGGCTTATTTACTCAGAAGTATCATGCTTTGTAGTTCTAGTTTTTTTTTATTTGTTCACTGTATATCAACTTTCGTTTTGTTGATCAACCATTTGGAGAAGTCTTTTCCGTACTATTTCCAGTTTTCATGATGGGTAGTTGAGTACATTATTCACAAATCCATAATCTTACACGTATTAAATCATTAAAAGACCCCATGAACACATATTTTCACTCCATGACTGAAAAAGTTAACAAATAAACTGATAACATCCGAAAATGGCAGAAAAATAGCGGTGGCAAAGAGAGCAGCAAGAGCCAAGTAGCATCATAATATATATTGTAAAAGTAGTAATCAAGAACTGGCTTTGGTAGTTTTGAGAGTAAGATTTAGATGGAGACATCCTCACGTTGATAGAAAGCTCGTGAATCAATTGGCCATCCAGTCAACCACAACACTCTTGAGATAATGCTTCTTAAGCTTTCTGCGTCGGATGTTCTTTCCCCTGCGCAATGTTAATCACTTAGGTCTGCATCTATATGCAGATACTACGGTGGTTAGTAAAGTGAATTAACAAACTTACCAATACTGGTTGTGTAACACAAATTCATCCGTTGCTACTTTCTTCCCATCATCATTGCGGTTCCAGTGGTATATTGCATGTGTTCGGTTCTTTATATCCAGAGTAGAGTGGCCATAGCTAGCTTCTCTAAATGCAGAATAATCTGGCTGTGGTTCTCTAAACCTGAAACAAATACGGCACACTTTCTGATCAACCAGTGGTAGCAACTTTACAACATATAAGCAGGCATATGAGTCTTTGCAGCCCTTATAATCATTCTGATCAGGCTTTTCAAGGTGTCTAACACCTCCACTCCTAGCTATAGGCCTACCGTATCACACCTACGACTGAATTACCATATTAAATCTGTTGTTAGTTGGTCAAAAGGCAATTAGCAAGTGGTGGAATTTTAAGGATCTCTCGGCAGATTGTTTTCGGGTTTGAAATTTCTAGCAGATTTGGTTGCGAAAGTCTCTCATTAAATAAGTCTTTCTGGTTTTGCTGAATATGAATTGAAATAGCAGTTTCATAGCTTTGTTCTTATCAAATTCCAGGGAACTCTTTTTGTTCTATTTCAGCAATATTATTGGATTTGTTCATGGCACTCACCTTCCTGCCAGACCTTCTTGATTTCCTCCATCTCCAACTGTGATATAAACCGGAGCTGACTTATCTGGTGCTGGGAAACAATCTCCGCTTGATACATTACATCGCACATTTGATATTCGGTACTGCGATGCGTAAAACAAAGATTTTACTAAACACAAAGAAGCATCTCAAAATCTGTGGCGAGAGGATTTTGAGTAATAAGCAAGTACCGATCTCTCGTACGCATGAACATGCCCAGCAAAGATTACGTCAACTCTGTGTTGTACAAACCACTCCTCAAACGCTGCTCGCATGCTTTCACCCTCCTTAAAATGTGCTTCATTACTGTTGTATATTGGGACATGCATCAGAACAATTAGCCAAGGAGTTTTCTCCCTGTCAACTCTTTTGAACTCTTCATTAAGCCATTGCCATTGCGGGGTATACTTCACTGCACAACAATCAGAAAGTCATTCTTAACAAGGATACACGGCAGAGACTTGCTCATTGGTATACGTTCAGTAAGCAGTTAATGTTACTGAGCAGATGAGATATTACCAAAAGGAGAATAACTGGAGAGGACAATGATATGAGCCGATGCACGCCTAATAGCATACCAGAGAGGATTGCTACTTTTTGAGGCTAAGTAAGGAGTAGTGTAACGCTGAAGGAAATTCTTAAAAGGTGACACTTCCCCCTGTAAATGTTTACATAGTAGAGAGCTCAGCGGGGGAGCGGGGAGTCAAGCAGAATCGTGAGAAGTTACAGGTAAAACAATATAACCAATTCATCATCTCTCTCTTATTCTAAAAAACCCGTATCAGTTGATCTAGGTCTAAGAACTGTTTGATACAGAACAACTGTGGCACTGGAACAACTCGGCCATTCTGGTTTTGTCCTTGGTAGGGTGTTAGATAGTAAAAGAGAGAGTCAGATATATACCATGTATGGCATGTAATCTATTTCATGATTTCCTGCAGACCAAAGCCAGGGTTGATAAGCAGTACTGGGCTCCACAAAACGGCCCCAGCTATCCCATCTCACACCAACATCGTTATACTGATATCTGTCAGCATAAGAGAGATCTCCTAAAAATAAGACAGCTTGAGCTCCACTTTGCATATAGTGTTCCAGTGTGGATAACGAGTTGAATGTTTGGCCCAGATCACCTGCGTGAAAACCTTGTTGAAACAGTATATCAAATGATCACAAACCCATTCAACTCTCTAACATAACATACCTATAATCCCAAACTTGTAGGAAGCATCTGGGTGTACATCGGGTGGTGTAACAAACCAAAACTCCCGAGAAGATTCACCACTTCCGATCTTATAATAGTATTTTGTATCGTACTGACAGCCAAAAGGTAAATTAGGCATGAAAATCTAAAGTAGGTGAGTGTTTGCAACAAACAACCATTATAGTATAGTTACCTCGAGGTCAGAGAGAAGGCAGTGATGAATATATCCAGAGTGGTACTTGTAAAATGTATAGTTGGAGTAGGTCCCTGGAGCCACAAAGGGGTAACTCCCAGGCGTGGGACCATATAGGACGTTGGTAGAACCAGGCTCATCTGGTGTAACCCATGAGATGATGACAGCCTTCCCATCGTAGTCGCCTTGTGTGATACGCACCTGTTGTGGAGCATTATACCCTTTTGGGATTTTGAAGACATGATGGTCAAGTGGGATATCAACAGCCGGCCACTCCGATCGGATGAAACTACTTGTGATCCCACCATATCCACATACCACACAGCTCAGCAACACACACAGACTCACCAAATATTTCATCCTTCCCCGTCCTCTTGCCTGTAAATAATCCAATTTACATTCCAGGATTCAACTAATTACATCAACCAACGAACCTACCGGAGATTCGATTCAGAAATTATACCTCAAACTTTAAGATGTTTCGGAGCTTCTCGAGCCATTGAGATCACCGATGCACGGTAGGTAGGTAATCAGGCATAACCACATACGTGTTCCTTTCTCATTGGTTCAAAACTCCTTGGATTGCATAACGTAACCATTAACCAAAGCTTCAAAACGTCAACTCCCCCATTTTTACATTTGTTTCTAATCTTTATTTTACAAATACATATGGTTATTATCATATGTTTAAGAAATTATTTGTTATATAAATTAGGGATTAAAGGGGGTTAGTGGGAGTATTACGCGCGAAATAGGTTAATTTTGTTTTTTTCATTTGTTTTATTTTTGAGATAACAATGTTGTAAAAATATTTTGGTTATTATAGTATAGTTTTGAAACAGTTTTCTCATGTTATTTTAAAAGATTTTATGTTACATAGTCTTTATGATTTACTATTTGACCGTGCATGACCGTGAATTTGATATAGTAGAAATCTTTATCATTATATCTGTTTCATTTCATTTCGCTAAGATTTTAATCATTGTTTTAGTTTGCGATCACAATTTTTGTTTATTTATAATTTTAATTTTTTTTATTTATTAATATGAATCATGATTAAGTCAATAGTTTATTTTTGTGCTTGATAAAATAATTAATTATATATATAAATACAGTGTTTAATATCCTATTAGAAATTAAAATAATTGTTTACTAGGATACTGATCCGCACCCTGTGCGGGTTTGAATGTAATCGATAGAAAAAAAATTTGTTTTGTGTTCTTCCGAAAGTAGAAGGTGGAGAAAAAAACGTAAGTGTCATCCAATGGAAAGTTCTCGTAAAATAGTATTGTAAAAGGTAAAAGAGTGTTTGAAAACGATAACAACAAAGAAGCAGATAATCTATAATGGAAACTTATTATAAATTGTTGAATACTTCCGGGTAAACCACGTTCATGGATTTCTTTTGATCCTTTCCGTCTTGGTCCGTAATTAAAATTTTAAGTCCAGTCCTGGACTTAACTCTGGATAACGCGACATAAAGTTGTCTATGCGAAAAAACTGATCTGGGTAGATATATTCCGACACTCTCAAGTGATTGAACTTGACTTTTATTGATCGTCATTGCGAAAGCTAAGTTCAAAGGGAATTGTCTGCGACACATTATGAAAGGAAACTTTCCATCCGGTGGTGTCAAATACATCCTTGGTATTAAAACCTTTTCACCTTTCCTCTTATCACTTCCGGTTGCAATGACAGCTTCGATAACGTGACGTTGCATCTGAGTACTTATCAAACTGTTCCATTTCATAGTCCCCCTTTTGGATCAATATTCCGCATACACATTACGGGAGCATCCACTTTCAACTTCAAATCGTGTTTCGGTAAGCCGGATACACGAATATCGTTGAGATACTCGATGGGGTAAACAACATCGTCATTAGGGTCAACATCTTCAGGATAAATACTGTCTGAGCTGATGTAAACTTTCTCCTCACCTGAGAATATAAAAAGAAAATAGCAATGTTTAAACACGGTGCATAGTTTTTTTTAAGAAGTGGAAGAATATTTACTCACATCGTATTGGAAAATAGAGGAGCATCTCTATTTCATAATAAATGTTTTAATCTACTCCCTCCGTTTCTTAAAGAGTGTCGTTTTGACTCTTTGCACACAAATTAATAAAACATATTAAAAGTTCTGTTTTGCCCATAAATAATAAGTTGTCTGTTCATATTCTTCTTTGATTTGAGGTTAAATTAGGTATTTAGTATTAAAAGTTATGTTGGAAAATGAAAACGACACTCTTTATGAAACAAAAAAATAAGTCTAAAACGACACTCTTTAAGAAACAGAGGGAGTATATAGTAATATATGATAAATTGTATACATAACCGTACTAAATGTTATTCCTAATTTTATGTAATTTTCTTCCAACCGTTTAAAATAGAGTTTGGAGTTACCTGGTAATTTTTTCAGCATGTGGTAATTGACCTTGTTGACTTCGTCATTTGTAGGACAAAGTATTGCTCGATCTCGATAGTAATTCAAATCTTTAGAGGTGGATAATTTGTCTCCGTAAACGGTCCGACAAATATTTTCAATCGAATCTCCGCAAGTTTTCATCAATAAAGGTTTCACTTATTGCAAATATCTCTTTCTTCTTCTTTTTGTTTGGCCACGATTGCAAATATCTCATGAACTGAAACAATGAGTGATTTCTTTTCTTTTTTTAATCAAAAGAATATGATGGTTTATTGCATTAACAAAAAGTAGTTAACCAACTCTAACATTAGCACTACACACACATAATCGTGACTTTTATTATTCAGTTCCTAAGGGACATAATTCGAGAAGCATGGATCCGCATCAACCATTCACCTTAGATGCCCAACTCGCAACCATAAACTCTTTCTTCACCTTTAGTTTTCTCAAATAACTCTCTCCAAAACAAAGCCTCGACATACTTACCAACATTGCTCAACCTCTCAGGAACAATCCAATTCTTGTAATAAGTTAGAACAACTTCCATATGGTAAAGCTTCGGTGTTAATCTCAAATCCACCATAGTAATTTGTTCTCCAATGCTTCCAACTCATCAACCAACGCCTTCTCGGACCCGTCATTGACACCTTTACTCTTCAAAAAAGTCACAAACAGCACCAAAGATTTGGGATCACACAGAGATCAAACCAGAAGGAGTCTTGAGAGTTGGCTCTGGAAATTTCTTCTTGAGTATGTATACAGATACCAACGATGGCATCTGAATCAGTTATCCATTTGCCATCAAGGTTCATTAACAAAATTTATTCACTCCGGGCTAATTTCTAAGAATCATTGAGGTTTGTTGGAGCCACTAATCAGATGGGTCTGGTAATGAATACTCTTCTCCTCGAGTATTTGTGGGGGTCGGATTCCACCCCCGAAGATTGATAGCACGAAACGGCTCAGTGTTTGCCGCAAAACACTACTACGGCCCACGAGCTGGTCATATGTCCACACCGTCGAACATTACAGTCATAGACTATCGATTGGTAATGACACAATCAAACACGGATCACCAATGGTCCCACGACCGACAATGCATATAACAAGACATGGATAGAACTTGGCTCGCGGAGAAAGCTCTTAAGCTTGTTCCGCGAGCATGGTAACGAACGTGGCCCGCAAACAAGCTCGCACAGACACCCCGCGGGCTACACGATCGGCACGGCCCACGGACCACGGTCATGGACTATCCCACGGGCCGTGCAAGGCACTTAGCTCGCGGGACAAGTCCTTTGGCTTCTCCCGTGTGCCAGACCTTCTATAAACTCACACAACGAACCATCAAGCCTATTCTATGGACATTTGGTTGGTGGGTCCCGGTCAAAACCT
>OVAP01004893.1:3215-13790 GCA_900406295.1 Aurinia saxatilis | reverse complement strand
TGAAGAAGTCAGATTTACAATGCAAGTGAAATGAAGCAATTCCAACGGTTAGATATTAAGTTATGATGATTCTAAGGAAGACAAATTGTTCAGTCTCGATGTGAACCAGTCGAAGAACGCGAAGGAAGAACGATTTCTCGATTGCCATATTGGATCGATCGATCAAGACCCAAAAAGTCTCTTGAAGCCCATGAACTGAAACCTATGAGTGAGTCAAGGCCCAAGGATCCATTAGAAGCTTTCAGACGTGTCAGAAGATATCCAGTGATTACCAAATTATATTTTTGGATAACTATTGATCGTATATACATTTTATTCGATCGAANAAGATATCCAGTGATTACCAAATTATATTTTTGGATAACTATTGATCGTATATACATTTTATTCGATCGAATGAAGAAGATAATATCAAATATTGTGAATCTCTTCAACTGATCTTCTCTTATCCCTTTACTGAAGCTCTTGGTCGTGCCTCAATCTCTATATAAAGAGACTTCTCATCTCAGAGAAGGGTGTGCCTCTCTTTCACCAAAACTCTCAAGAGAGAGCACTTTGCTTTCATTTCTCTTTAAATCACTTTGTAATTTTGTCTTGTTGTTGTAAGGGAAAATATTTCATACTCCTTGTCTACTGATTTGGAAACCCTTTTCTATTTATTTATGGATTTGATTTCTATTGCTTTTGTTATGGTTGTTTCATTCATTCTTGAGTATATCTTTTGTTGGGGCTAAGGGTTTTCAATAGGATTTTAATGGCTTAACAGATAGGTAGGATTTATGCTTATCATATGATTGCTAGGATTGATACCCTAGTGATTTGTTATATATTGATCTCTTCATTTGACAATATGATGAGATTGATAAGAACTAGAATTAAATTATATGTAAACAACTTCTGCAGCTTGTGACTATTGTGTGAATTAGGATGTTATACATGTTTAATCATGGCTATGAAAATAGGGAGGTTAATTTACGACTGGCTTGAATACTTAACCAGATTTATCTGCCTATAAAACCTGAATAGTTTAATCCATGAAACCTAGAGAATTCTCTGAAACCCGATAATTGCAACACTTGCTTCTTTACTGTTTTCTTTTTTTTCGTTTTTCATTTTATAAACCAAAAATCTTTCCAGTCGATCGAATGCCTAATCTCATTCGTCNTTAATTTACGACTGGCTTGAATACTTAACCAGATTTATCTGCCTATAAAACCTGAATAGTTTAATCCATGAAAACTAGAGAATTCTCTGAAACCCGATAATTGCAACACTTGCTTCTTTACTGTTTTCTTTTTTTCGTTTTTCATTTTATAAACCAAAAATCTTTCCAGTCGATCGAATGACTAATCTCATTCGTCGATTAAAAAACCCAAAACTATTTTTTATTGTTTTGCTCAAGTCGAATCGATTTTGTTGTTGTGTACACTTTGACTCCCTGTGGATTTGATCCCTAAGTACTACTGCGAGAGCCTGTGCGCTTGCATAATATTTTGGGCGAAAACTAAATCCCCATCATATATTGTCGCTGGCCAAAAAAATAAGAGACATAAGTAGAAATCATGTAATTCATCAACAGTTGGAACAAAGAAAGCATACAAGGAGCACATTCATATTGTGAGAAACAATTTATAAGATAGTATGTAAGAAACAGAGACGTTACCGCTAGTTTGGTGAAGTATCGGTATTGGATATGTTTGGGAGTGACACGCAAAGAGTAGTAAGGGCCATCAAATTTATCTTGCAAAATCTTAACGACCTTGTTCACTAAAACATCATCATCACGATCAAACCTACAAGGAAGAATGAGTGAATTGGTACAAAACATCATGAATAAAAAAACATAATATAAGAGAAAATGTAATACAGAGAAATACTCACCATAGACCTTCCCCCTCGTGGGGAGATATGGTCTCCAAAAGCGTTGATCTGCCTTCTTGTGCGAGCAAGGCTTCAAGAGAAAGTTGACCTCCGGGTTCATGAGCATTCTCTTCCTCCTCTTCATCATCATCCTCATGACCGTTGTAATCATCATCATCAACATCATCATCCTGTTCATCCTATGAAGATGATGATGTTGTTGGTTTGAAGAACCTGCATTGGGGAGTAGCGATTGATTGAGTCTGGGCAATCAATCTACGCTTAGAGGCAGATGAATGTGTGATAGCAATTTCCTGTTTACAAAGAAATAAAAAACAGAATTGGCAGATAAAATAAGAGAAAATATGAGTATAGAACAATCAAACCACGATGAACCTATAGCTAAATGATTCATAACTGCTATATAACCTGGAACAACTAGACAGAAGTATGGAAGCCAACAAATGAACAAGTAATGAACCGATGTATTGCAAAAGCCACAAAAATGAACAAGTTATCAGGAAAGGAGACAGAGGTATAACCTGTTGTGGAGTGGGAGTTGGTTGACTGGTTCGGACTCGTGGTTGTGAAGAACGTGAAACATGTTCCTGATTTGTGAGAAGTTGCTAATAGATTGAGTATTGAAAACATAGAAGCTATGTATGGAAGTAACGAGAGAAGGAGAAAGACGTGTTACCGGTGGTGATAAGGGTGTGAGGTTGCCATATTGTGGAGGAAGAATGCGGGTGCCCGAGGGAGGAGAGTTGGTGGCATTGTGAGTGGACGCAGTTGAAGACACCCTTTGGCCGGAGACGTGCCATTTTCCGAGAAGATGCCCTCCACGTCCTTTGTTAGACTTCGCACCACCCATCGCTATTGGTTCGAGTGAATCGGGAGAGGGTTTAGAAAACTAGGGCTTCGATTGCAATCAATCGAGAGTGGAGAAGAAGATTTTGATGTTTGGTAGAGGAGGATTCGATGGATTGGGAACGATTTAGAGAGGTAGAAATTAGGGTTACGAATTAGGGAGGAGAAAAAAAATTGGGGAATCGATTGAGGGATGGTGTAGGATTAGGGTTGGGAAGAGGGATTATGAGAAGGGAATCGGATAACAGAGAAGGGAACTTGCAATCGGAAAAGAGAATCGGCGGACGGTTGCGGCGAGAGAAAGAGTCGAGAGAGAGAATTTGGGAAATGAGAGAAAAATTAGGGTTGTGGAAGATAAGACATTAAGGATGAGATGAAATTGCGACTGTGAATTTTTTATTGAGTTGGTAAGTAGTTGCAAATTTGCGACTACTAAGCAACTCCATTGTAGATCGTTAGTATTAGGTGGCAAAGCCGTTGCAAAAATGCTACCAAATATAAACTACAATTTTCAGAAGTCACAATAGAGTCTGAAGTTAGTTTCTAACAAACTCCTAAATACTTAAAATTCTAATATCTGTTTGCATCTATCATTTTTTCCTAATTTTTTCTAATTTTCAGCATAATCAATCTACATACAATAACTTCATATCGGCTTTTATAATTTTGACATAAAAATATATTTTGAGTATATGTTATTGGTGTATATATAAGTTAATGATCACAGAATATTATAGGATCATACTATAGTTGAAGAAATGTTGTAAATAATAATTTATAAAATGTGTTCAAATACTCTCTTTCTATATATTTTCAAGTGTATTCATAAATTTATGGGTTTCATAAGTGTGGTAATTAGGTATGTATAAAATTCAATTTATTTGCATTGGGTTGGTAAGTAGTTGCAATAATTGTGACTACTAAGCAACTGGACCAGAAGTTTGTTGCTATGGGGTGGCAAAACCGTTGCAAATATGGACCGAATACAAACTACACGTGAAAGAAATCACAGTTGAGTATGAAAGTGGTGGTTATGTAGTCGCAATTCTCTTAGTAGTCGCAAATTAGTGTTAATTTTTTGCCTTAGTAATTTTTTGGAATTGTTATTTAGATTATAATTTTTATTAAAGTCTTTTTTTAAAACGTTTTCTCTGATTAAGCATACTTATCATCCCTTATTTATGTTATTACACATTATTTGAGATTATATATATATAATGCTTATAATTCTTCAAATATTTCTTCCACTTCTTCTTCATCATCTGAGAATGAAAGATTGCATTGAAATTCATCAATAGGTTCTTCGTCTATGACCTCCAATTCGATAAAGTCATCTTGATTACTTTCATCTCCCAACCAACCAACTAGAATTTCTTCAACAAGTGTGACATCATCATCATTGTCTTGTTGTAGGAGAACCAAGCCTTTCTCTTTGTATTTCCCCACTATGTTTTCCCGGGGGTTCACTTTCATGACATTGAGCAAAACCAGCCCGGATGCTCGTGTTGACGGGTAGGGAACATAACAAACTTGATCTGCTTAAGAATCTGAAAAAGTCATCATATATACCAAATTTTAGATGACCTGTATCACAAAAACTAACCAACTACGATATAGATAGATGACGCGAGTACAAAAACTTACCAAGTATGAAAGGTTCATATGGACGGTATTTTCCAGATGAAAGGACATCAACGACCCGACCCCTATCCCTCAGGCAGGTCCCTTTACCAATCGTAGGGTCATACTACTTGCACTTAAAGAGAGTCACCTTCAAGCCCACCATTCCCTGGTACCGAAGTTGTATGATATCGACAAGATTTCCATAAAAATCCACTTTATCAGCTGCATCAGAAATTTTTTTACCCCAAACACATACNTTTTTTTTTTTTTTTTTTTTTTTTTTTTGCTCCGTGTTCTATAGTATGAAACAAATAACCTCTGGTGATATAAATCGGCCACGTTTTTCCATAATTTAGAGGACCTTCGACGATATCTTGAACCCATGTAGGAAATGTTTCATATACGCTCTTGCTTTTTGAGTACTCAAGCACTTGCATTTGAACAAAGTGAATTAAAATATTATGAATTATATAGCATCAACTTTTATTCAAACATAACTTCACTACGTAACTTTAAGTTAGTAGGACATACATATTGTCTAACCTAAGAAGGAAATTCATCTTGTGCTTTCGTGGAGACATTTTCTTCTGATAGTCTTGGATTATCATATCTGATTTGTTGTTCGTGCAAGCTGTAATCAAACAAAAAACATGGATTTGCGTGTGTAATGTGAGGATAAATATNTCAAACATAACTTCACTACGTAACTTTAAGTTAGTAGGACATACATATTGTCTAACCTAAGAAGGAAATTCATCTTGTGCTTTCGTGGAGACATTTTCTTCTGATAGTCTTGGATTATCATATCTGATTTGTTGTTCGTGCAAGCTGTAATCAAACAAAAAACATGGATTTGCGTGTGTAGTGTGAGGATAAATATATGTGTCATTAGCTAGCTAGGTATAAGGCCCCAAATACCTCTCGAGTGGTCGAAAATATTCGCAATTACAGAGAATATACGCATGTGTGCACTGATAGTCCTTCTCGGTAAACCATATTTTCTTAGCTTTTCCACCTGGATGCCCCATATGAGTAAACATCTCTGGTACAAGAACAAGAAATGGAATGTTTTCTCCTTCAGCTAATCTAGTCATTCTAATAAAAAAAAGTTAATGTTACCATAAGTTTCTGAAAGTAAACTTTGTTGTATATTATATATTGTACTTAAATATATTACGTTTTCTGAAAAGACACACACAATCACCTTGATTTTGTCTTGATAGTATCAGCAAAGTATTTCTCTAAGAAATAAGATATCTCGTCATTCAAGTAAGACTGAATAATCGATCATGTCGGATATCTTCTGTTTTTTTCCTTCGCTTTAAGGACTTTAAATAACCTTTCACTTTGATACATCCACCAATATTGAACAAGACCACCTAGCTTACTACCAGATGTTCCATAACATCAAAAAATGAAGGTGATAATATTTTTTCCAAATTGCACATAATGATGACAATGCTTTCCTTCATAGTCCGAAGTCGACTTTGTCGCAGTGATCTTGAGCATAAGTCACGGAAAAATCCTCCAATCTCTACAATATTAATGAACATTACATTTTCTTACCATCTAGATACTTTAAAATTATTTACTCATAAATTACCTGATAGTGCTTCGTGAACAGTGGGATCGACTACCTCCATTAATATGAATGGAAATAGATGCTCCATAAAGACATGGCNACAGTGGGATCGACTACCTCCATTAATATGAATGGAAATAGATGCTCCATAAAGGCATGGCAATCATGACTCTTCATGCCTGCAAACTTTCCTTCGGGGATGTCCGCATATCCAGCTAAGTCTGCTGCATATCCGTCTGGAAATCTTACCTAGTGCTTCACGCATTCCAGCAATTTGCANCAATCATGACTCTTCATGCCTGCAAACTTTCCTTCGGGGATGTCCGCATATCTAGCTAAGTCTGCTGCATATCCGTCTGGAAATCTTACCTAGTGCTTCACGCATTCCAGCAATTTGCGTTTCGCTTGAGGGGTCAATCTGAAGATAGGAGCTGGTGCTCGACCTTGAGTTAACTGTATCCAACCTTGTCTCTTACAAAACCTTGCTATATCCAACCTTGAGTTAACTGTGTCTTTTGTCTTTCTGGGGACGTTCATCAAGGTATACATGATGTTATCGAAAAAGTTTTTCTCAATGTGCATAACATCAAGATTGTGTCGTATATTTAGGTCTGTCAAGTACGGTAGTTCCCAGAATATGCTTTCGTTGTGCCACTTATGCCACTTCTCATATCCTTCCTTCTATTCTTCATGACCATTTCCCCCAACCTCAGATGTTTTGGGTGGATTAACATCCCTTATGCGCTCATGTAAAACTTGTTCTCCTGTCAAAGATTCAGGTGGAAACTGGTTCAAAGTATCTTTTTGTATAATTTTTTTTTTATTATTCTTCCTTAATCGATGACTCTGAGGGANCTTCTATTCTTCATGACCATTTCCCCCAACCTCAGATGTTTTGGGTGGATTAGCATCCCTTATGCGCTCATGTAAAACTTGTTCTCCTGTCAAAGATTCAGGTGGAAACTGGTTCAAAGTATCTTTTTGTATAATTTTTTTTTTATTCTTCCTTAATCGATGACTCTGAGGGCGAAACCGTCTATGACAGTCGAACCAACCAGTCTTCCTACCGTTTGGCAGTTGAAAAGACTTTGTGTCCTCCATGCAAATAGGACATGTCAATCTCCCGTGTGTAGTCCACCCAGACAACATTCCATACGCTGGAAAGTCACTAATCGTCCACAGAAGGACAGCATGTAAATTAAACTCCTTGTTCGCAATCTTATCATAAACCTCAACTCCAGTAGACCATAATTCTTTCAAATCATCAATAAGTGGTCGCAGAAATATATCAAGACTAGCTCGCAGATGCTTTGGCCCGGAATTCAAAATTGTCAAAAACATAAACTTTCTCTTCATATACATACCCAGGGGGTAAATTGTAAGGAAAAAGAACCACCGGCCATAGTGAATGATTCTTAGACATTCCAAATGGGTTGAAACCATCAGTGCACAATCCAAGGTACACGTTTCATTTTTCCATTTGCAAATTGGGGATGTAGTTGGTTGAAGTTTTTCCACTCAGCCCTATCTGATGGATGACACATCTCTCCTCTTCAGATTCAAGCTCAGCATGCCATCTCATTGCCAATGCAGTATACTCGCTCTGNCCAAGGTACACGTTTCATTTTTCCATTTGCAAATTGGGGATGTAGTTGGTTGAAGTTTTTCCACTCAGCCCTATCTGATGGATGACACATCTCTCCCTCTTCAGATTCGTGCTCAGCATGCCATCTCATTGCCAATGCAGTATACTCGCTCTGGTAAAGTCTCTTTAGTCTTTTTGCAATGGGTAGGTACCACATACAACTATAAGGGATACTTGTGCGTCTGTAGCTCTCCTTCCATCTTGGATGATCACAAAATTTGCACTTATCTCATTTCTCATCTTCTTTCCAGAAGATCATACAATTTTCAACACACATCAATTGTATGAAACGGGAGGACTAGATTTCGCATCAACTTCTCTAACTCGTAGTACGACTCTGTTGCAGTATTACCTTCTGGTAATATCTGCATTATCAGATTTGTCCACTGGTCCATGCAGCTTTCAGACATTTCATTTTTCGCCTTAATATTCATCATCCAAGCAGCTACGGACAACTGCGAATGACCCGGCCTACATCCATCGTACAAGGGTTTTTTGCAACTTCTAGCATATCATAAAAAAAAAATTGACTCAGCGTTGGGTCCTGATGCGTAATGTGAACTTTCTCCATCCTGATATAAAGTTTCAAGATTCATTGTTTCACAAAACGCATCATTCACCATCTTACATATATTTCCCCTTCTTCATACACTTCTTCAACCCCTTGATTTTCACTACCAAGATTTATACTACCACTTCCCCCATGACTAGTTCCTAAATCAATATTTAATTCCTCCCCGTTTTGATACCAAATATAATAACCAAGCATAAATCTTTTAGTAAATAAATAGTTGAAACTTTTTGCACCGTCAGTGGTATCCCGTTTTTATATTTGATACATGGAGAGTAAAACTTACCGTTCTTATCCAATGCATATGCCTGCTGACTTGCAAACTCTAAAAAAACATCGACACAGGCTTTAAATTCTTCTGTGAAATTTCCAGTATTTGGATCCAATCTGTTGTACATTCACCCTCTTAAAGAAACTCAATAATTGTAATCCGCCATTCTTCTTTCCCCTATCCTAGAAACCCCCCCCCCCCCCCCACCCTTTTTAAATTTTAATGAGTAAATGTGGTGAGATGAAATAAATATGTTGTGCATTATGTGAACTCACGGTGGATTATATATATATATATACAAAAATTTGTGACTACATTGCCACTACATAGCAACCCAAATGCAACCACAAAATTAGTCACAAATAAGTAGATACATCTACCCTCTCGATTTAAGCGTGCCACATCTAACAAATTGCCACAAATGTGTGACATCACAATCAGTCGCAATCTGGTTTCTGAATATTGGGATTAATTTGCAACCACATTTCAACGACCCAAACATCAGTCACTTTTTAGTCGCAAAAGCATAGCGACTACGTCCACGAAATCAAATCAGTCGCAATCTTTACGACGAAAATGCGACTACTTGTTTTGGTCACAAATTTGTTTCAAATTCGTTTTAATTTTTCTACTATTTTCATATTACTTTTGTATTCGCAAAAACCGAACTCCTTTCGGACTTCATTTCTTACCGTTGTAATTCAGTCACAATATCGTCATTATGTAGTCGCAATGATTTGCAACTACATATCGTAGTCGCAATCCGTATTCGCAATTTTGGTGTATTCTTGTAGTGTACACAACTCCTCNTGTAGTGAACACAACTCCTTTATTGCATTCCATTTCGGCTCTTAGAATGTTCTTAAAGAAACTGAAAACCTAAAGCCTATCCTACGCAATTTAACGAAGGAATCTCTGGGAGACATAACACAGTAGGTGTAGGAAGCTTATGGGGATCTATGTGCACTTCAACTCAATATATTACATCATCTGTCTGCCCAAAATCAGTCATCCCAGACAATCGCTTCACTGAGATGGGAGCTAGAGACTCGCTGATCTAGAAGAGGCTTTCTTGAGGCAAAAATCCAAACTTCACTAGCTGAATGTGGGAGATAGAAACAACACGTCATTCCACCGTGCAACTACACTACGATCTATTCGGAATGGGATTCGAGAATTTCGTCGTTCTGATGGCTCCATTGCGACTTCTCGGGTGGATATTAAACAAAAGACAGTACGACACTTTGAGCAGTTTCTCAACTTCGAACCAGTAGGTCACACCCTCTCTTCTTTGAATGATTTGTAATTGTTACTACAATTTAAATTCTCTTATGAGGACCGTGCACAGCTGATTTGTCCAATATATGATACTGAAATCAGAGAAGTGTTATTCTTTATACCCAACAACAAATCCCCGGCCCGGATGGTTTCACTAGTGAGTTCTACAAAGAAGCTTGGCCCATTATTAGCAAGGATTTTATAACAGCGGTGCAATCCTTCTTCCTGAAAGGTTTCCTCCCAACGAATGTTAATTCTTCCATTTTGGCACTCATTCCTAAAAAAGCAGGTGCGGAAGAGATGAAAGATTATCGTCTCTCCTGTTGCAATGTGCCATATAAGATAATTTCAAAGCTTATTGTTAATCGTGTCAAGTGCATTATCCCTTGATTTGCCTACTTATTGAGAATGTGTTGCTTGCTACTGAATTGGTCCATAACTATCACAAGGAGTCTATCTCGCCTCGTTGCGCTATGAAGACTGATATCTCCAAGGCTTTCAATTCATTCCAATGGGATTTCTTGCTCTTTACCGNAATTCATTCCAATGGGATTTCTTGCTCTTTACCGTATAGGTGTTGCACTTTCCTAATGTCTTCATTCACTGGATTCGAATTTGCGTCGTTATATCTTCTACCTCTGTCCAAGTTAATAGAGAACTTGCTGGATATTTTCCGAGCAAGCGGGCTTAGGCAAGGCTGCTCTTTATCACATATCTATTTGTCATTTATATGCACGTGCTATCAAAACTTCTAGACAAAGGTGCTCGAGAACATGATTTTGGATATCATCATGCGTGCAAAAATCTCAGTCTTACGCATTTATGTTTTGTGGACGATTTTATGGTTTTTAGTGATGGAACTTTGCAATCACTGGAAG
>OVAP01004891.1:0-13791 GCA_900406295.1 Aurinia saxatilis | reverse complement strand
ACCAGGAACATGAATGCCGTAATTCGCAGTTGATCTCCGTCGTCCATGCTCCATTAGATGCATCTAGACTAACTAGTAANCGTAATTCGCAGTTGATCTCCGTCGTCCATGCTCCATTAGATGCATCTAGACTAACTAGTAATCTAATTGTTTCGATTCGAGCAACAGGTGCAAAAGCTTCATCAAAATCTATTCCAGATATTTGTACATATCCTTTTGCAACAAGCCTTTCTTTGAACTTGTTAATAGAGCCATATGCATTCCTCTTTATCTTGAATACCCATCTGAGATCGATGACTTTAACTCTGGCAGGTTTCTCCATTAACAGCCACATCTTGTTTTTGTTGATCGAATCAATCTCCTCTAGACACGCCTTTGTCCATTCTGTGGAGTTTTTTGCTTCTTGGTACGTTAGCGGTTCATCACTGATCGATAATAGAAGCTCCTCGCTTTCTATATCAGCTAGAAGAACATAGCCATTTAGATAACTAGGTTTACTTACTTGACGACCAGATCTTCTAGGTTCTGGTGCCTCAGCTTCCATGTGATGAGGTACTTGATCATTAGGGTCTGCTTGTGACGCATCATCATTTACTTCATCTTCTTGTTCTTGATGAGTTTGTGGTGAACCTGGATTCTTGGTTTCTGAATGTTCTTCGTCTTGATGATGACCAACAACATATGGTCCGTGTCCTTCACCCATGACTTCTCCCCAAGTCATTCGAAACATACCAAGATCACTTTGAGCGCCACCATCTTCTCCCTAAACAAGTCCAACTAGCCATCTCACTGAAAACCACATCTCTCGACTTACAACAATTCTTCTAGTTGTCGGATTGTAGAGCCTATACGCCTTAGATCCTGGCTCTATTCCAAGGTGAACAAGTGTTTGGGAACGATCATCTAACTTCTTTAGATGTTCAATTCAACCTTGGCGTAGGCAAGACAACCAAATACTTTAAGATGATCGATATTGGGTTTCTTGTTCCTCAAGCATTCGTAGGGAGTTTGGTTTGTCAAAGCTCTTGTGGGAACCCGATTAATCAATTATGTTGCATGACGAATTGCCTCTCCCCACAAGAAATTGTGGACCCTCATTGCTTTGAGAATGCTTCTTGCCATCTCCATCAATGTGCGGTTTCTTCTTTCCACTACACCATTCTGTTGTGGGGTCTATGGAGCCGTTAGATGCCGCTTGATTCCATTCTGATCACAGAATGCTTGAAACTCTCTTGAGGTAAACTCACCCCCTCTGTCTATACGCAATGTCAATATTTGCTTCCCAAGTTCCTTCTCGACAAGACTCTTAAACGCCTTGAATCTTATGAAAGCTTCACCCTTTTCTTTTAGTAGAATCGTCCACATATACCTCGTGTAATCATCAATGATCACAAAGATATATTTGTTGTGAGCAAGCGTGGCTGGTGTGATAGGTCCACACAAATCCGTATGGCGAAGTCCTAACACACTTGAGGACCGGTATTGAGTTGCCTTACGGAAAACATGATCCGTTTGCTTCCCTACCAAGCAAGACTCACAAATCCGTTTTTCACAACCAATCTTGGGCAAGTCGTGTACCATCTCAAGTCTTGACATTCTTTCAACAGTTTTAAAGCTTATTTGACCGAGTCTTGCATGCCATCTCCATGTATCTTCTTCGATTTTTTAATGCAAACAGATCGGCTTTCCAATCTTGAGATTGATCTTGTACAATATGTTAGGAGATCTAGTCACCCTTGCTAAAAGCCTTCCACTAGGATCACGTAGTGTTAGATAATCAAGTCTCATTCTAACATCACAACCATACTCGGTTGCTTGACCCAAACTTAGGATGTTGCTCTTTAACCTGGGGATATAGTAGATATCGTTTAAAAGCTTTTTCTCTCCTGTTTTTCTTTGAAAAAGAATTGATCATTTTTCCTTCAATATCGACACAAGACCCGTCTCCAAACTTGACTTTGCCTTTGATTTTTCATTCTACTCCGAGAAGAAACTTCTTACTCCGGTCATATGGTTGCTTGCACCATTGTCTAAGTAACAAATTCTATCTTCTCTTTTATCCTGCTCGAATTTTTTTGGCATTAGATTCTCTTCATTGAGAAACACAATCTCATGCATGTATATGCCGCATCAGCTTCTTGTGTTTCCGCTTGATTTAGCTTTTGGTTCCTCTGTTTTGTTTCGGGACAAACAGAGGCAAAGTGGGCCTTCTTATCACACCGGTAACACACGATTTCAAACCTATCCTTCTTGTCTTTGTCGCGGTCTTGCGCGTTAGATCTTCCTCGGCCTCTTCCACGCGAACCTCTTCCTCGACCTCTGCCTCTTCCACGAGAGTTGTTGTTGCTGGATTGGTTCCCGTGTTAATCCGTGTTTGAGAACAGCAAGTTCCCTTGCGTTTCACCGTGACCATCATCGCCTAGTATACGTTCCTCGTATGCTTTGAGCCGACCTACAATGTCTTCGAAACTTGTCTTGTTTAGGTCTAGAACTTGCTCACGTGATGCAATGATGTGTATGTACTTGCTTCATGGTAAAGTGTTAAGGAACTTCTTTACAATCTTAGGTTCCTCAACAGTTTGACCTAGGGTTGAAGATTTAGATGCTAGCTCCGATAACTTTCCCGAGAAGCTATCAATTGTGTCTAAATCCATCATCTTCAAACGATCGAACTCTGCCATAAGAGTTTGGAGTCTAGCTTCTTTAACCATATCTGCTCCAAGGTGTCTCGCATTGATCACCTCCCATATGCCTTTTGGAGAATCATTATCTCCAACTTGTAGTATGAGATTCTCGGGTACCGAGTGGAACAACAAGGTTGTTGCTAAATCGTTCTTCTCTGCCTCGGTTGAACCAAGCTCGATGGTGTCCCAAACCTTGTGAACCCTCAAGGTCACCTTCATCCTCATCGACCACACCGTGTAGTTCGAAGAGGTTAGCATCGAACAGAGCACAGCCGATGGTGCAATCTCCTTTGACTTCGAGAGATTAGGAGTAACTTCCATGGCTCGGATATTACTCTAGATTAAGGCTGCCTCTATCTTTGATGTGGTACCAAATAAAGGATTGCTTAGCTTAGAATAAAGAATATCTCTCTTTATTAGGTTTAGAAAATAACTCAAAACTAAACTCTTAAGTTCATACCATTGATCACAACTCGATCAAAGTATTTATATGCATAGCACAATTTTACTATTGCCGTGTTATCAATATTGAATATATATTTTTCTATTCCTAAGATACATATATTCCTCTTTATCCTATCTTGTCTTTAACCGTCTTGTTAAAAATATCTTTTGGCTTCAAGCTATTGATGAAGCTTATCCAACATGCTGAATATTATATTAATGATGTTCCGTTTATTCTAGCTATATTGTTTAGCAAGGTTGTAGTATATAGGCAGAATTCATTTCTAAAAAAAAAAGTAAAATTTTTGGTAGATACTGGAAATATCACATATTTAAAAGGTCAAAGACACGGATTAAATTAAATTACAGGAAACAAATGTGTAGCTCCAATTTTTCTTCAACTCTATTCAATCGACGACAGTCCTGGTTTACTATTACGGGTCCCTATTCCCAATTGTATACACGATACATGCAACTTTGGGTCTGGAAGCCCATTTAATTAGATGGCCTAAGCATTTTTATTAGTGTAAAGTTTATTCATAAAGATTTTTGCTCTTATGCTTTTGTTAACTACTAATTTAATTTTGTTAAATCTTTAATTATACTTCAAAAATTATAATGACCATCATTCATTAATATTTTAGTTGAATTTGAAAAGACATTTTAATATATTATATATCCTTAATTATTTTTTATTATAAAAAAAATAAAAAAAAATAGTGTCATACGTATATAATTAAACGTAAATAAAGAATAATTCAAAATGTCATAATGTCAAGGCCAGGCTCGACAAATCAGTTGCTACTTGTACTTGTTTCGAAAACTATTTTACGGGAAGGAGCAAATACCTTAAATTTGAGGAATCGGATCATAGACCGTTGATCACTTTCTTTGGCAAGGCCCATACAAGAAAAAAAGGAGCCTTTCATTTCGACAGAGCTCTATGCTACGAGAAGGAGATACATGATTTAGTACGGGAGACTTGGGAGACATCAAGCTGAATCAGTCACCTACAAAGTGGACCAGTGTCGAGACTAGATTATTCGGTGGTCAAAGGAGAATAAGAAGATTAATGCTCAGGCCATAGTAGAAGCTCAAACTGCACTCGATGCAGCTCTCACTTCTGATACTCCGGACCAAACACGCATAGTCGAATTATCTAGATTGTTAAAAGCTGCTATGATGAAGAGGAGTTCTTTTGGAAGTAAAAAAGTATAGTACAATGGCTACAAGAAGGGGACAAAAACTCTGGTTTCTTTCACTCGGTAACTAGACGCCGTCAAGCACTTAACTCTCTCTCAGTTATAGAGGATTCTTCAGGGAAAGAATTCTTTGAGGAGGAACAAATTAGTCAAGTCATCTCTGATTTTTACCATGACTTGTTTCAATCAAATGGAACAGAGGATTTCAGCCTTGTAGACGAGGTCTTACAGCCAAGGATCTCTCTGGACATGAACCAGAAACTCATTGCTATACCGGATGAAAAGGAAATCACGATGGCGGCTTAGTCTATTCATAGAGACAAGGCTCCCGGGCCGGATGGTTTTTCCGCGGGCTTTTACCATGCTTTTGGGATACTATAGGTTTGGATGTCTCCAAGGAAATACAAGCTTTCTTTGAGACAAGCTTGTTACTTCGGCGACACAACGAGACTCATCATGTTCGCCTAATTCCAAAAGTCCTAGGTCCAAAAAGAGTGGCCGATTATAGGTCAATTGCCCTTTGTTCTACTCATTACAAAATCATAGCAAAGATCCTCACCAAAAGATTACAACTGCTACTACCGGAGTTGATATTTCCATTTCAAACCACATTCGTCCCGCAAAGAGCTATATCTGATTACGTGCTCATCACACACGAGATACTTCACTATCTCAAAACATCAAAGGCTAATACATATTGCTCAATGGCAGTAAAGACGGACATGAGCAAAGCGTATGATAGGATCGAATGGGTTTTTCTTAAAGTGGTTTTAACTAGACTTGGTTTCCATGAGATTTGGGTTTCTTGGTACACCATGCGGTCATGCGGAGCCATCTAGAGGTCTCCAACAAGGCGGCCCTTTGTAACCTTATCTCTTCATTCTTTGTACCGAGGTACTTTCGGGCCTATGTTGGAGAGGGCTAGAGAATGGATCACTTCCGGGAGTAAGAATCGTTCGTGGTAGTCCGGCCATCAATCACCTCCTCTTTGCCGATGGCACAATGTTCTTCACCAAAACGGACACCAAACACACCAAGGCTTTATTGGATATTCTTACAAGATACGAACAAGTCTCCGGTCAAGTCATCAACAAAACTAAATCGGCAATTACCTTTTCTTCAAATATCCCTTCGAGAACAAAAGCTAGAGTGAAAAGACAACTCCATATCTCTAAGGAGGGTGGTGGAGGAATATATCTTGGTCTCCCCGAGCACTTTGAGAGAAAGAAGAAAGATCTTTTTGCGGCCATTGTGGATAAAATACTACAAAAAGCACAACATTGGTCTTCCCGCTTCCTATCTAATGCCGGTAAAGAAACTCTTCTTAAAGCGGTGTTATCTGCCATGCCATCCTACACTATTGATATATCGTGGATTTTATGGTTTTCAGCCACGATATAAGGTGTTTTATCGAGTCTTTTTTGTGTTTTTCTAGGCTTTATTAGTATTTACAGGTTATAGCATGCATTTGGTGAATTTGGAGCTTTATAGAAGATTTATGGAGCAAAAGGGATCAAGTGAAATGAAGACCACATGAAGAAATTCGGATTGAGGCAAATTATGGAAATTTCACTAAGGGTGTCGATCGACACCAGACGCGGAACCAGAGCAAAGCCCATCAAAATGGAAAACTGCAGTTTGGCCCAGAAACTTTCTATTTGCTCACAGAAGACCCAAATCGTGTTTTGGCTGTATAAATACATGTTTTTAGGTTTAGGTTTCAATTATCTTAGTTTTTATTCAGACTTAAGCAAGGAGGCAGATCCAGAGCTTTTAGGGAGAAGAATTTATGAACTCTACCAGTTAGAGAAGAATTTCTGAACCCTCTTGTTTTATTTTATTGGAATTCCCTTTTTACATGTTTTCTTCTTTGATTATGTTGATTGATTCAATTAATATGTCTGAGTAGTTTGCTTGTTAGGCTTAGGGTAGTTCTATGGTTATGATGAATTGATAGTTTAAGATAGTTTATTAGAGGAATCACATAGTAGTTCTTCATCTAGAATTGTGATTAATGCTAGTTCATTGTTGGCCACTTTGAATTTTGATTATAGGTTAATTAATTGATGCGAAAGCATAATTAATTGCTGGAATTAATTTTAGATGAGCAAAATACCTATCTGCAAAGAAATTTGGTTTATGGATTTTGTGAACCAATTGAACCTAGTATTAATGCTTGTTAAATTCATAGGATTTGCAAAGAAAATTGAAGTTCTAGGATTTAAACATAGATAATCTTCGCAACAAAAGTTGGCTGATTTTACATTAGTGATTCAAGTTCTAGGACAGATCTTAATTATCCTCTAATTAATATTTTATCTATTAATTCAGATTTTTCAAAAGAATTACCCATAACCTAGCTTTTGTTTATTGAATTAAGAAAAAAAAACCATTGTCTGATTTTAATTATCTGTTTTACATTAGTTTTATTATTTAACCTGCTTAATTAAATTTTAATACTTAAATCTATAGGTAGCTGATAGTCTCTGTGGATTCGATCCCTAAATACTATAGTTGATTAACTGTATTCTTGCAGTTAAGCTCCTAGGGTAAATTTGAGCATATCAAGTTTTGGTGCCGTTGCCTAGAATCCTCAGAACCGGATGTTTTGGCGCCGTCGTGTTTTAAGATACCGTTGTCCCTTTGCAAAAGAATTCAATCCGTCTTAACTCGTTTTTGGTGGGACTCGAAACCGGGCAAACGAAAGATAATTTGGGTGGATGGAAAAAGCTCATATTACCTAAATCTTTAGGCCGACTTGGGTTAGAGACATAGAGAGCTTTAATGACTCACTGTTGGCCAAAATTGCATGGAAGCTTCTAAAAGAACCAGAGAGTCTGTTACGTCGTGTTCTGTGTAGTAAATACGACTCTCCATCCACCTTCATGACCAGCGAGCCGCCGGCATCTTCATCTCATGGTTGGAAAGGTATTCTTATGGGGAGGAAAGTGCCTGATGGTGATGGCTCATCCATAGATGTCTGGTCTGAGGCTTGGTTATCCCTCTCTACCCCATGTAAACCAATTGGCCCCCCACCACTCGCGGGCTTGGGAGTGAAGGTCTCACATTTGATCAATCATAGTGAGGGGACATGGGATGTAGAAGCTATCGGGTACTTTTAACTCAATATGAGGAACAGATACGCCTGTTGGTTCCAAGCTCCTTTAGGGGTGCGGATTCTCAAGTATGGCTCCCCGAGACATTAGGAAACTACTCGGCTAAGACTGGTTATGCACTGTTACAAGTTAACAGGATCCAGCAAGCTTCAACAACTCCTCAACCAGAGAATGCACAAAACCTGAATCTAGCACACGACTCTGCTTTCAAATGGAAGAAACATTTATGGAATATCAAAACTGCTCCAAAGCTTCGATCATTCATGTGGAGAGTAATGAGGAAAGCGCTCTCAATGGGTAACAATCTGGCAGTGAGGGGCATCAATTCAAACCTCAGATGTAAACATTGTGGACAACAAGAAGACGAAGTATATATATTGTTTAAGTGCCCTTTCGTTGTACAAGTGTGGGAGGTGATGCCAGTAACAAACTTACCAGACCAGGAGATAATACATAACAATGCAGAGCTGCTCACACTAACCCATCGCATGTGTCCACTCCCACCGGTGGGAATTACAGTGGCATTACATCCATGGGTCTTCTGGCAGCTCTGGAAAACCCGAAACAGCCTCGTATTTGATGGACGACAATCCTCAGCTGAGGAAGTCTACCTCAAAATCATGCTCGATGCTCGAGAGTGGCAAGAAGCCCACGTTCCTGCCACAAAGATGATGCCACCTTGATGCTTTGGTATTGTTTGTTTGCTTTTATTTATTCTAGAAGGTTTAGTTGTTTCTTTAATCTACATTAGTGATCATTTTATTTTGTTTGTATTTGTAATACATTTCTTTATGACATAGTCATTTTTGTTTTTTTGTATGTGTAATACATTATATATTTTCGTTTTTGATGTGATAGTGTTATATATATATATATGCTGTTTTGTAGTAGGAAGATTGGGGGAAAGTATGGGTGATGAACTCCCGGACGGTGGTGGCAAGACTCGCGAGGCGGAGGTATATATCTTCGTTTGTGATGTGATAGTGTTATAGATATGCTGTTTCGAATAGCTTTGGTGCTTTGCTCTTGAATAGAGATCTAATTTGGCTTACCATTTGTATTAATAGGCACTAAAGCAAATTTGGAATGATTTTGGCTCACAAGCCTTAAACTTCTTCAAGACCTCCCTTGATCAACGGGAGAAGGATTTGTCATCTGCTATTGACACTTTAAAGGAGCATGTCACCAGCATTGAGAGTCGCGTGTCCAAGTTTATGACGGATTTTCGTGAGGAGCTTAAGACCACAATTTCCGAGAACAAAGAGCTTCTCATGGAAATTCACTCTTCTGGTATTTACATTTTATCACGTTTTAGTATTTCGAAGAACTTTCATTCAAATTACAATTCATGTTACCATTACAGTTGTGAAGAGTAAAGAGAATTTAGTTTCAAAGTCCAGAGAGAACCAGAGAGTCCAATCTCCTTCTCCACTAAATTCTCTTTACTCTTCACAACTGTGATGGTAACATGAATGGTAATTTGAATGAAAGTTCTTCGAAATACTAAAACGTGATAAAATGTAAATACCAGAAGAACGAATTTCCATGAGAAGCTCTTTGTTCTCGGAAATTGTGGTCTTAAGCTCCTCACGAAAATCCGTCATAGACTTGGACACGCGACTCTCAATGCTGATGACATGCTCCTTTAAAGTGTCAATAGCAGATGACAAATCCTTCACCCATTGATCAAGGGAGGTCTTGAAGAAGTTTAAGGCTTGTGAGCCAAAATCATTCCAAATTTGCTTTAGTGCCTATTAATACAAATGGTAAGCCAAATTAGATCTCTATTCAAGAGCAAAGCACCAAAGCTATTTGAAACAGCATATCTATAACACTATCACATCACAAACGAAGATATATACTTCCGCCTCGCGAGTCTTGCCACCACCGTCCGGGAGTTCATCACCCATACTTTCACCCAATCTTCCTACAAAACAGTATATATATATATATATATATATATATATATATATAACACTATCACATTAAAAACGAAAATATATAATGTATTACACATACAAAAAAACAAAAATGACTATGTCATAAAGAAATGTATTACAAATACAAACAAAATAAAATGATAACTAATGTAGATTAAAGGAACGGCTAAACCTTCTAGAATAAACAAATGAAATAAAAGCAAACAAACAATACAAAGCATCAAGGATTTTATCGGAAACCACAAATCAATATTTTAAAAGCAGAGAGCTTTAAACAAACATTAAATTTGTCCAGATCTCTCTGAGAGATCTCTGAAAAGATAGATCAGAGAGGGAACAAACAAAATATACACTGTGTAACACAATAAACCGCAAAATCTCTGAACTATGACAGAAGAAGACGATGAAAAAGAAAAACGTTGAAATCTTCAGATATTCAACATAAAACAAGTACTACTATGAACAAAGCTAAGAAATACACAGAATCTCTTCTGGTTCAGAGATTTTAACACAAGGAGACGAAGAACAAGCTTAATCGCTCCTTCAAAAACTAAGAGATTCAATATAAGCGTAGTTGCAGAAACTGAATCTAGAGAGATATTTCATCAACAACTCTTACGCTACAGAAATCGCTAGTTTCAAGCGTTTCAAAGCAGAAATCGAAGAACAAGCACTATATATACGATTCTGAACAAGCAAAGTTGAAGAAAACGGTTGTATCTTCACAGATACAACATCAATCAACTATAACGCTGCAGAAATCTCAAGTTTAAAGCAAACTTGGAAGAAGAAGCAAGAAGCGAAGATACTTTGAAGAAATCTGAAGAAATACCTAAAGTTTTTGGTAAAAAACGAAGACGAAGACGAATCTGGAAGAAACGACTAAGAAACCCTACGAGAGTGAGTGAAGAGAGAGGAGAGGAAATTAAAGAAAGGGAAGGGTTTGTTTGGGTAACACATTAAAATCTCGCTTCTTTCTACCCTTAGTTGATAAAGCAAAATCATCATTTTTATTTTCAATGTATATCCTCCTCCTCACTCTTCCTCTTTATTATTCCTTCTCATTTGTCCATACCTCATTTCATTTTTATTTTATTATATTCTTATAACTAAAGTCATCATTTTTTATTTTTATAACTAAATTCATGGGTAGAGTAGTAAAATCCACCAACAACAAATTACCAACAAGTTTTTGACAGCTTTTGGTATTATCACGTTGATATGTAAACGTTAACAATTCTTTCATATTTTGCAAAACTTTATTTACCCAAAAAATACAAGAACAAGAATATTTGACCAACAAAACGGGTAAAAGTATTTTGAAATTTTGAACACCAGAGAAAACATTTAAAAACGTTGCTAAATACTGGTATGTATACATAAATTCAAATAATTAAGTAAACTAGTGTAATAATATACGTTGCAGAAATTCACCACGACACCAACGTAACCACAGAAAAAACTTACTAATAAATTCATTATTTCTAAGTAAACTCTGTGTAATTAACTTTTAGCACAGTAAAACAACTTACCCCCCCCCCAAATAAAACCCTAGTTCATAGAAAGTGTAATCTCTAGGTTCACGTAATTCTGAATCGATCACCTTTCTCTATAATTGAAATTGATTGCGTTCTGAAAATGGTATCGCTGAATTGGAAGCATCAGACGCTAATTCAGGCTTTGATTTCTCGAGGTCCTCTCAAGGAGAGAGAATTTCATTCAATCTTCAACGGCGTCACCGGAAAAAACCCAGGTCGGTATCTTTATCCGATTTGTTGTTTTGGGTTTCGCCGGATTGGGTTTCTGTTGCTTCAAAATCTCTAGTTTAATACACAAATTTGCCCAATTCGCCGAAAATTCAATTCAATCGATGTATATCTGTTTAGTTGTAGGTTTAGTATGATTGAGTGATTGGATTACGAGTTTATTTTTATTTTGTATGTTAAAGGAACTGTTTTTAACATTGTAACATGCTTCATTATATATGATGCAGGTGCTGCTAAAAAGATATTTGGCAAGTATCTTCTTGAGATAAACAAGGAGCTCTCGTATGTTAACTTTGAATTGAGGGCTTGTAGAGATCAGTATGATGGCCAAGTTTCTTATGGAGTCGTTAACAATGTGGCTGATGAGCAATCCAAGCTCGGGACTAAGTATTCTGTTCCGCAGATTGCTTTCTTTAAAGGGATTGTAAGTCATATTTGGAATATCTCTGTCTGGCTTTATGTTCTGTTTTGTGATGAGTGTAGATTAGAAAGTAAAAGTTTGGTGCATTTGTTGTGTGATCTAGTCATTATTTGGATTTCTATCTTTGGGTTAGGATAATAAGGATTCAAGTGTTATCTTGCTTAAATTCTCCCTGTGCATTGAGAATTATTGGCTGTGTAAAGTGGATATCTGTGCTACTCTTCCTTGACATTGGTGACTTTAATTTCTGGCAGATAGAAGCAATTGCACATGATGAAGCTGCTCAAAGACGTATCTCAGGCTTTGATGCTCTCAATATTCGATTGGAAAATCAGGTTAATCATAGTACTTGACTTATGTAGTTTACCTCTTCTTCTGTTGACAAAACTGCTACTATCTTACAGAGTCATTTGAAAATGTCATGTTCTTGTATGAGATTGAAAATGTCCGGTACTGTATGAGTTTATGAAAATGTCCGGTTCTCTATGAGATTGAAAATGTCCGGTTCTGTATTATATATCACCAAATTTCTGTTATTACTATTCATTTGGTTGGATTGGTTGGATTATACAGTTTTAGTCTCTTTGTTACTTTGGACAGATTTTGTGTTGATAGCTTAGTTACCAAGTGAAGTCAGTAGCAGTGAACAGCAAGTCCCTCCTGCATTCAAGAACTTTTCAATGTCGCAAAAGGATAAAAGCCTTGAGGAACTTGTAAAGGACAAATGGTTGTGCCGGACAAGAGAGGGAAACATTGGACTTGGTATAAGATCTCTTCTAGACTTGCGCAGCTGGTTCAGGAACAATGATGTTCCTTCTTGCCAGGTCTGCAATGAAGCTGGAGTAAAGGTCTGTAATCTGAAGAAACCATGTAGGCTTTCATTTCACATTGCAATGATTTGTGCACTGCTGGTTTCGTATGTCATGCTTTGTTTTTCTGACATTTGTTTCCAGGCGGATTTGTGTCCAAATGAAGGTTGCACTGTCCGGATACACAAGTACTGCCTCGAAAACTTGTTATCTCAAAGGGTACACACAACTTCTGTATACTTCCTCAACCGCAATGGATTTGAGTTCGACTTGGATAGTATCTATCTTTCTGATCACATCTCAATTGCAGGATGATAAAGTTTGCTCTGGTTGCGGTAAGCCATGGCCTTTGGGTAGAGTTACAAAAAAAGAAGCTGTTGAAACAGCGATGGACGATGAAGAGGAGGAAAACGAGACTCAAGCGACAGCTCCAAGATCCAAGAAAAGAAGACTTAGGGGCCAGAGAGACTCAACTGAAAACCCCTCTTCTCAAGCTTCTTTAGCCTCAACAAGTACTGCAACTGGGAGAAGAGTAACTCGTAGCGTTGCACGCTTGAGGTAAAAACCTGATGAGCAGGTTTTAGAGCTTAGATGTAAATTTTGATGCCTATTTCTTAAACATCATCGGAAATTTGGTGTAACTTTATGTCCTCTCTTGTGGAACATTGATGGAGTTTAACTTAGCCTACAATATATTTAAATTGAAATTTGGAGAATTCGATCTCAATTACCATTACTTAGAATTCAGAGATGCAAAATTGTGATTTTTATGCATTTTGGGAATTGGTGTTTGACTAAATCCAGCTAAACTGGTAAGAAATAAAAGTGAAACATCTCAAAATACATTCTTTACTTATGTTTGATGTTAGTAATGAAGATTTAGAAGAAAAAACAAAAGTAAAAGCGTGGAGAGGAAGTTTGTCGCAGCTCCACTATACACAAAAGAAATGGCTCAGCTTTGCAGGACCACAAGAAAAGCCGTTTAGGTCAAGCAATGAAGAAAAAGCAAAGGACTGTTTGTCTTGTATCAAACAAGAAGTTAAGGGACTGTTTGGTGCATGTGCAGTCACTGAAGAGAGGCGTGTTCTGTGGATAAGACACGAGGAAACTAAGTCTAAAACATGTGTGTATAAATAGCTGAGCATTCATTGAGAGATAGAGGAGAGAACATCATATACCAAGTATAAGCTTGTTGAGTGTTCTTGAGGAAAAGAGAAAACGTGAGAAAACATTGTAAAATGGGAGTTTTGTGTGTTTGATCTCTTGTACACCTCGAGACATTGACTCTTGTTAATGGGCGTGAACTCGAGAAAATGTTGTAAAGGAGTAAACTTCAAAGTTAAAAACCTGTGTTTCTCCTAGGGGTGGGCATTCGGTTCTTCGGTTCGGTTTCGGTTCGGTTCTTTGGT
>OVAP01004890.1:0-13795 GCA_900406295.1 Aurinia saxatilis | reverse complement strand
GGGCGGGCGATTTTGGAGAAGTCCTTGATGAAACGCCGATAGAATCCAGCAGGCCAAGGAAGCTTCGCACATCTTTCTCATTAGCCAGAGGCTTGAGACTAGTCATGATCNACGCCGATAGAATCCAGCAGGCCAAGGAAGCTTCGCACATCTTTCTCATTAGCCAGAGGCTTGAGACTAGTCATGATCTCGATCTTCGCCTTGTCTACTTCAATGCCATCTTGAGAGACCTTATGACCAAGCACTATGCCATCTTTCACCATGAAATGAAATTTTTTCCAATTAAGAACCAAGTTCTTCTCCTCGCATCGCTGTAGGACTTTGCAAAGGTTGGCCAAGAAATCATCAAAGGAGGAACCGTAAACGGAAAAGTCGTCCATAAATACCTCCATGATGTCCTCAATCATGTCTGTGAAGATCGCCATCATACAAACGTTGGAAAGTAGCGGGTGCGTTACATAGTCCAAATGGCATTCTACGATATGCAAAAGTACCATAAGGACATGTAAATGTCGTCTTCTCTTGATCGTCGGGATGAATGAGGATTTAAAAGAAGCCGGAGTAACCATCCAAGAAACAGTAGTATGGATGATTGGCCAATCTTTCAAGCATTTGGTCGATGAAAGGCAAGGAAAAATGGTCCTTCCTTGTAGCGGCATTGAGCTTGCGGTAATCAATGCACATCCTATGGCCGGTGATAGTCCTTTGAGGGATAAGCTCGTCCTTGTCGGTCTTCACAATCCCACCTTTCTTTGGCACGACATGAACTGCACTAACCCAAGGGCTATCCGAGATAGCATAAATAATGCATGCCTCAAGTAGCTTCATGGTCTCCTTCTTGACCACATCTTTCAAATTCGGGTTCAGCCTCCTTTGATGCTCGATTAATGACTTCGACTCGTCTTCGAGATGGATCCTATGAGTGCATAAGTCCGATGATATTCCTGAAATGTCATCAAGAGAATATCCAAGAGCATTGCGATACTTGCACAGCTTGTTAAGGAGGAGAGTGGACTCCACATTTTTCAAAGAAGAGCTAATAATAACTAGATAAGTGTTATTCGGACCGAGAAATGCGTACCTTAGCCCTTAAGGGAGTGGTTTGAGGTCGAGCTTGGGTGCCTTAGCTTCATCCTACTAATTTGTAGATGCAATTTCGTCGGTACCTTAGGCAGCAACTCTTTGGAGACCATATCGCCCATTCGGTCACTTAAATTAAGCATCTTTGAGTACCCAAGTGTCATATCATCCAAATGGTACTCCGTTGAACATACTAGAGCCTTCCCAAGAGGATCATCAAGGTGCATTTCAGTCAAAGCATCCACGGCTAACTCTTAGGACATCCACATAGAAGGTTTGGCCATCTATAGTTGGCCGCTTGATGAGCTTGTCCATGTAGAAGCGCATAGAGAACTCGAAGTCGATGATGCTGTTTTGGCAATCAATGAGAGCTCCAACGGTTGCCAAGAATGGTCTTCCAAGGATAAGAGGGTCCTTCGGCTCTTGCTCGTACTTGAGAACGATGAAATCACCTGGTACATAGAACTTGCCAACTCGAACGGGCACATCTTCAAGGACTCCCTCGGGGTATCGAATAGATCGATCCGCTAAGACTAAGGAGACCCTTGTAGCTTTGAAATCAGTCATTCCCATCCTCTTAGCAACTGAAAGAGTCATAAGATTCACATCCGAGCAAAGATCACATAAAGAGTTTTCAAACCGATCATCAAGAATTGAACAATCTAAGACAAAACTCCATGGATCATTGAGTTTCTTCGGCATATGATTGAGGATCATTGCTGTAGCTTCTTGAGTGACTACATAGACGCCTTCTTCTAAGATACAATTGCTGGAGACAAGCTTTTAAGGAACTGTTTGAAAGGAGGTGATTGCTCGACTTACTTGAGGAATGGAATCTCAAGTCTCACTTGTCCAAGTATCTCTTTGCACATTGCTTCCTCTCGTTCCTTCTTGGACTTCTTGAGGGCTGTTGGGTAAGGTACTCTAGGCTGGAAGACACATTCATGAGCTTTAGATTGTTGATCGGCTGGTTTCGTCATGGAAGAAGAAGGTGGAGACTGTTTCTCCATCGGGTGTCGATCGACACCTTGGTTTTCTGCTTCTCTGGAGTTGTTCCCCGCGAGGTATCGAGAGAGTTACACAGAGTGTCGAGCCTTTAGCGGTGCGAGTCTCGACATAGATAGGTGTCGATCGACATACTTTCGAGTGTCGATCGACACTAGGCTCCAGATTGCTCTCCGTCGGGGATTTCCCAATAGGTGTCGATCGACACCCTCCTGGTGTCGGTCGACACCACTCTGTTCCTCGGCCTCGTCTTCATCATCTTCAAACATACCGACCAAGTTATCATCTCCACTCATTTCTTGATCATTCTGGACGTCCTCATCCTTCTGAACCAGTTGCTTTCCACTTCTAAGAGTGATGGAATTGCAATTTTGCTTTGTATTGGTGTTGGTCTTTCCGGGAAGAAATCCCTCTTGTCTTTGTACCGCTTCGGCCGTTTGAGCCACTTGTAGATCAGTCTTCTTCAAGTGAGTAGTCAGCTGCTCGATCCTTTCATTGACGTTGGAGATCTTTCCATCAAGGTCCGTACAGAGATGGTCAATTTTTCCATTGAATGTGACTGTCAACTTTTGTTGCCCATCCAAGATTTGCTCTAACATTGATTACATTTTGTTGTCTTGCCCCTTTGGAGATGAATAAGATACGTTCCCATAGCTTCTTCTTTCAGCGACTGGCTTTTGATATCCACCATTGAACGGCTTGTTGTAGAAAGGCTTGTTGTATGGACCATTGTTGAACTTTTGGCCATTGTTTCCTACATAAGCGACATCTTCTTCATCTTCTTCCTTTTGGACAAAATCTACATCAGCGAAACAAACACTCTTTTGATTGGTCTTGATCAATAGCTTCACCATCTCACAAAGCTCTTTCACGGAATCAGCCTCCACATTATTCACTCTCCTTGATCGATAATACTCCTTATTCTTGTCTCTATAGCTTTCAGCAAGGTTTTCAATAAGCTCCTTGGCTCCATACATGCTTTGTGTCATGAAATTCCCCTTGCTTGCAGCATTCAAGGAAGCCTTGTAGTCCCATCCAACACCATCATAGAAGATACTAAGAAACTGGCTTTCGGTGTAGCCATGGTGTGGACAATCTCTGCGATAAGACTTGAACCTTTCCCAAGCTTCACAAAAAGACTCGCCGGACAGCTGCTCAAAGTTGGCAAGCTTGACCTTCAAGATGGCTATCTTTTGCTTGGTGTAGTAGTGGCCTTCAAGATGGCTGTCTTTTGCTTGTGATCCCATCCGTGGAGAGACTTTGGTGGAAGAGAGTTTAACCAACCAACAGCCTTGTCCGTCAAAGAGAACGCAAAAAGCTTGCAATGGTTGTAGTTATGTGGCACTTCATCGGCTTGTGAAGTTCCACAAATCTTCTCGAACCTATCAATGTGATCGATAGGGTTCTCGTGCTCATGTCCATGGAAAGGCCTTTGCTCTACCAGCTGAATGAGTTGAGGCTTGATCTCATAGTTCGTCCGAGTAAGAGGAGGAATAAATATCGGTGATCTCTCCTTGTAGAAAGTATGAGGCCTATATGTTCGTCCAATTGTGATTAGCTGCTGATTCCTTTCAGCGTGCATTCGCCTCATCTCCTCATGCATTCCGTTGTTGTCCTCTCTCATTCGAGCATTGTCCTCAGCAATTTTCTTCATCTCTTCTAGCATAGTCGTGAGGTCAATTTCTCCTGGCATCGTGGCTGTTTTTTACTTAGTTTTCCAGTTGTTCCTTTCGACTCTTTTTAACTCGGTGTGGTATAAAAGCTCTTCAAAACTGTCAGTCCTCAAGTGCATAAACCCGAAACACCAAAAAGAAAAACCGAAAAGAAAGTAGTTAGTAAATAATTAAGATAAAATAAAACCAAAGAAGAACAAGAAAATAAAATCCTAAAACTAAAATAGAATTCGATACTATGCATGTTTTAATTGATCCCCGGCAACGGCGCCAAAACTTGATACACAAAAGTTTATCCCTTTTGTATTTAACCGCAAGAGCACAACAATTATCGGTTATAGTACTAAGGGTATCGAATCCACAAGGACCAATAAATTGCAAACTAAATTAATAAACTCTAAATAAATTCTAGGACAAGGGTTTTAAACTACTAATTATTAATTACTAACAGATTTGGGGGGTTAAAAACAATTAATAGCGAGACTAGGCTTTTGGGACTTCGGATTTAGACTCAAAACAGCAACCAGACGCGTCGAGTGTCGATCGACACCAATAGGGTGTCGATCGACATTGCACGGGAAATTCAGGTACCAATTTAATTCTTGAACATGAAATCCTATTGTAATACATACCAAATTCCATTGAGTATGCAATCTATGATTAAACCCTAGAAAACTAAATTCCTTTGTGAGTTTTAAAGGATTAAACATGCATTAAACCTAGGTTCAATTGTTCATAAACTATCTAAACCAAATTCCTTTGTGAATAGATCATCTACTCCTACTAAGATTTGTTCAAGCAATTATTAACACTTCCATGTATAATAATTACCTATGATCTAGATTTTAGGTGATCAATCAAGAGCTAGCATAAAAACTTAATCTAGAGGAAGAATTAAAGGTTCAACCTAAATCTACCATATGGCTATCAATTCTTCATCTAAATCCTAGGAACCCTAAGCCTAACAAGAGATCTACTCAGACATAGCTAAGCACAACATCAAACAATTAATTGAAAAGAACATGTAATAAGATAACCAAAGAGGGTCTAAGAATTCTCCCTTACAAAAACTCTCAAAGATAAAAATAAAGCATAAGCTTAAAAAATGGCTGTAGAAAAGTATTTATAGGGTGTAGGACGGATTTTAGGTTTAGGGAATTAATCATAAAAAAAAAATTAGGAAAAATCTTCATCTCGAGATTTAAGGAAAGGTTGCGTTTTCTCCGCAGGGTGTCGATCGACACCTCCTCTGTTTCTTGCCATTTTTCTTCGTTTTGCCATTTTGCGCCATAATTTTCTAGATCCTTCCCAAGCTCCAAAACTCGTCCATGCACCTAAAATGACTCACTTGGACTCTAATAATAAAATATATACTCCAAAATATAAATAATTATATGTTTATTATAATAAAAGCCGGTAAAATATGAGATATATCAATAACATGTTCAATCTGATTTCCTAGAGAATGAATGGAACAAACACTCTAAGAAATTCCTAACACTCATGTGATAGGGAAAACCACAAGCTATCTACAAAAATCAGAAAATAATACAAATATTTCATTTTTATGGTTACCAATCGGTGTTTAGACATGTCGGACGAATATATGTTTGAGATAAAGGGACGATTGTAGAAGTTTTGAGAAGTTTGATGGATTTGTCAGAGGCATCTTACGGGAAGCAGGTGATGGTAATCCAAAACAATAACAAGTATGGTTATATTAATCACAATATATAAACTTTTTCGTGCGGATCATCCACTAGTAGTAACTAAAGCTGAGACACCCTTACTTTTTTTCTCTTTGTTTTACGTCACGGACTATTGTTTTCAATGATAATACTAAAAAGGGCACATTTCCATTAGTTGTTTGAGATGCTACCTCTCAACAACATGATAAGATTGTGAATCATTTTAATGGAATTTACAAACTATGTTTTTCCTCGTACGTTTCATTAAGAGACATTATCACCGGTTTTATCTTTCACCATTACCATCATCAATTATATATAATGATGATCCGCGCGAAATATTGTTTAAGAGTGATATATATATATATATTAATTTGGTCTCATGAGACTAATGATGTGTGAGTAATGCAAATGATGAACGGAAATAAACGAAAGAGCTTTGTTATAAGTACTCGGCGTACTGATTTTGTGTTTTCTTCAGAAGAGCATTTAAGTTTGCTCCATTACTTAGGGAGGATTTTTTATTGTATGGTGGCCAATCACGAATGACCTATGGAAAAAGATGGTTTATATCCTGAAACCTATTCTTGTTCTTGCTCTCGTTGTATTTTTGATGATGTGGACTGATGATGATATACATAGTCAAAACGTGGATGATCAAGAAACAAATAATCTTGCCATGTCCACTTCTCTCTCCTAAGTTTTGATGTAAGCTTGAGACAGTCTTTCTCGTGCTTTCTTCATCATATTCCTAGAGCTCAAAATCGGACAAGCAATTTTTGGGAACGCAAGATGACCGTCAAGAGATATCGTTGTCTTTGTCAAAGGACTTGCTAACCTATGAAACCAACTGAAATGAAGGGGAGTCACCATTGTGATGAGACTGGTTGGAAATTCTCATATTCAATTTAGAAACTGAAGAGACATCTTTGGTCTTGAATGATATTTTTATACGTTCAACTGGTGGTGATGAAGTAGGAGAATCAAAGAAAGATGACTGATAATCCAGTTGCTCCTAAAAGCTCAAGCCACCAAGAGTTCATTGAGTGTTATCATTGATGGCTGCTACTTTAATACAATAGCTAATACTAGTTACGCCTTCAAATTTTCAAGTTGAAGAAGCGGTACCGCGAAACCCAACCATAAGTAAAGTATGACTTAAGCCAAAAACTTTGAATAATGTTGGAGTACTCTATAACTGAAAGTGCGATCCATTAGAATCATGATTCACAATCTTGTCGTGTTATTAAGCGGTCGGATTTGAAACAACGAATGAAAGTGTGTCATTCTCTCTATTATCATAGAAAAAAAATAGTTCATGATGTAAACCAAAGAGTAAAAGTTCAGGATATCTCAGGTTTAGTCACTATAGTACATGTCTATTCACGTAATCAATCCATTATTAACTTTTTATCTGTTTTCAAAAATAATTAATCACTAAATGCGATGTAAAAACACTAATGATATGGTTGATTACCGGTTCAATTTCGTTTGACTATATGGAGAGAATAAATAAAGTTTGTGTAGCAATTTCATTGATAACAATAGTTTCGTGTCATAAAACAAAAAATCAAAAGTTCAGGGCTTAGGTTTAGACTTTGTCACTATCATACATTTTATTTATGCAGACAACCCTATATATATGGTAGCTTAAGGATTGATCTACCATGATATATTGAAACCTTAACTCATTAGCTAAGACAATAAAAATTTTATGGGTTTTCTAAGATTTAAGCAAAATACTAAAACAAGACAATTAAGAAAATTCAATAATATTTGGAGTGAACCAATGGACACAACATAAAAGTGGTCGTTGTGTATACTGTTTTGCGAGTTACAGTATCACCCATACAAACAATCTTCTTTCTTTTCTATATACTAATCCTCTTTTTTTAACTAACAGGAAACTCATACTGTACCACCACCTTTGACCCCAAGAAAAAGAAAAAAAAACTGTACCACCACCATTCGCGAACGTGCTTTAGATGGGTTTTAAAATAGCATCCCTACTGTCTTGGTGTTGTTGGTACTTGGTACTGCAGCGTTTTCTTAGAAAAAAGAGGTTTTACACGTGCTCAGATTACCAATGTCGTCATAAAGATTATAAAGCAAAATCCATCGCCATTTCAACATTAGAAGGACAGAAAATAGAATATACTTGGAAGCAAACAAACACCACCAGAATGGAATGTTGAGTGTTCCATTTAAGATGATGTCCACAAGACATGCATTGCGTCCAAGTCACTCAGGCTTGTTGACTTGAGTGATTTTTTATATAGTTCTTTTAGTTTTCCAATGTCTCCTGATCTACCAGAGCTTTGAGACTTGTTTCCTCCTTCTGTCGGTAAGGATAAGGCCAACATTCTTTTCAGAACCATCTGCAATTGGGCCCAAAATCTGGCATAAAGATCCAGGTCAGCGGTTTTTAGCGATTCCGCAGTTTTTGTGGAAATAAGACGGCCATTTAGCAGGCGAGCCAGAGCTGACTCAAGCATCTGCAGAAACAAAACAGAGAAAAGAGCTAAGTAATCTTAACTATTCAAGCACATTGAAATCACAGAAACACATATGATGTCAGAAGGAAACCGACACTTACAGCGTTCGACTGCCAAAAGTTTGAAAGGCTGAATGAAAGTGCTGATCTCTCGATCAAAATTGTCAAGAACATGGAAGGATGATTCTCCGGACCATAAAAGTCCATTGACTTCTGCCAGTTCCTATCGGCCAACAAAGCGTACTGTTTGGCTCTCTGGATGACACTAGTCTCCGCTTTAGCAGGTTTTCCTTGACGCTCTTTCTCCAGAAACCTCAAACAGCAATCTTTGTGATACCGTGCTAACTGAAGGTAAGCGTATGCTGCTTCTTGTTTGCGTATTTCCCCGAGAGATTCATAAAGAGCCAATGCCTCTCTTATAGCATCACTGGCTGATATTTCATGTTTTCTCAAGTCCTCAGATCTTCCATCAGAAGTGGTATCATGAGTGTTTTCTGAGAGGCTCTTCTGTCCATGAGGTACACCGGTTGTGTCTTCTTTTGCCAAAAGCATTCCGAATCTAAGATATGTATGAGCAAGCTGTGTGTAGACGTCAACTTTAATATTGTCTTGAATGCAACTAGCCTCCTCAATGGCAACACTGAGTTCTGTCTTTGCAGCCATGTAATACCTCAGCGACTTGCTGTATTCTAGTTTTGCAGTCCCCAGAGCCTGTTGGTAAGCATTCTTAAATGCAGGATGCAGTCTAAGAGCTTCCATCTTTGGAACAATTTCTTCAGCTAGAGCTCGTCGTCCGTGACCCAAGTTGCAGTTGATTAGTATAACATTTGTATGATCACTAACTTCCTTGAATGCCATGATAGCATCAGCAAAAGCATCTTCAGCTTTTTTCAGCTCATTGCTCTCGAGCCGGTTCCGACCGAGTTCATTACACACCCACCCTTTCTTTCGACTGACAGACTGAAACTCATTACAGCCGTTTGGAAGCTCCTGCAATGCTCTTCGAGTTTCCTCAAAACAATTTAAGGCAGCCAAAAGATTGTTTTCTGCATCATCAGTCTCACTTCCCTTGAGATATTTGAATATTCCACCTTTTCTTGCTTCTGGGGTTTCCTTAGAGTTTAATTTATTTTGCTTCAGTGGCAGAGTTTTCTCGGTTCCCACTGATGTATTTTCTTCTTGATGGCTCCTGTTCTTAGCTGTGAAATTAACACATTCAACTTCAACAGTTTGCGAGGGCCTGCTGGGGGTATTCTTGGAATGTGATTTTTTACTGTGCTTCCTACTGTGAGGCACACCACGAGCACTACTTCCATTGCTGCTGCTGCTGCTAGCACTGCTTCCACTGCTTGTCCTGTCACCCTTACAGCTACAATTTACTAATGAACATGAGGCACAACCTTGACTGTACTCAGTTAACTTTTTCTTGAGCCTCTGGACTTCCTTAGCTACTTCAGATGGCATTCTCAACTGATTTATAGATGTCCCTTTTGCTCTTCTGGAGAGCTCCCGGCCTTTAAGAACGTGGAACTCAACATATATGTCGCCAACCAACATCCATGCTTTAGCCCAGAAGAGGCGTGTTGATGACAATTCCCCAAAACTGAGGTCGCATGGCCCTGATTTTGCTTCCAATTCTTCCACTTGGGTCGTTCCATGAGAATTTGACTGCAATGAAAGAGACTTGCCAATCGAGGAAACGAACAACGTGTCCTCAAACTTCTGTGGCATTGATCCATAAATGGAGCACGCTAATTCCACAGTATGCAAAGCTTGGTGCAATTGTCCATCCTCTTTGTAAGCTTCCCCCAGAGATAGATATGATTCACCGAGAAGCAGAACAAGGTTCCACAGTTTTCTGTCTAGTTTAAATGTTGGAAGCCACTTACGGATATCACAGACCTCAATACAATCAGGATCACCACATGCACATTTCGAAAAATCGCCAGAAGGCAAGATATTATGAAATGCGTCCTCTTGTTCTGAAGACTGCAGTTGTCGAGTCCACCTGAGAGACTTAATAGCTTGAGAAACATGGTGAACTGCTGCTAGTTTCGACGATGTCGGACTAGTTGTAGTCTGAAACAGAGCAGGAGCTTGGCATATCGGACCAAGATCAAAACTAGTATCAGAACTGGAATTCACAACAGAGTCTTCAATCTTGTGGGCATCTGGAGTACCTGAACTTGGAATATCCTTCCAAGAGACATTTGCTTCCAAATTCGGCCTAACAGATATTGAAGGTTTATAAAAAACCGAGCGATTTTCAGACAAGTTTTCCTCCAATAAAACCACAGCCTCACTTTCATGGTCAACAGTAGTGACAGGATACACTGATTCCTCCTCTAAGTCTGTTATTTCCACTTCACGTCGCACATTATTAGACTCAGACGTCAATTCACATTCCTCATCATTATTCAGAATGAGTCTTGCAAACTGCTCATGTGCATATGCCCGAATAACCTATCCAGCATGGTTCACTAATGAGTACCCAGTAACGGTTTAAAAGTAGAGCAGCTTAATGAATTCAAAATATATCTTAAGACCAATACCATATGATCAGGCTCGTCCAAGAAATTTAAGCATTTTCTGAGGAACCTAGCACATTTGGTCCTGTCATTTGGCACCTGCAAAGGATGTTAAGTGTCAGACAAGTGGCAGTTAAGTTCTTATTGATGTTTCATGCAGATTTAATGCCCTGCCTCCTTACCACTGACAAAGAAAGCCTATGACCAACACGATAAAGAAGATTTCCTAAAGAAAACAACGAGTCACTTCTCCCACGGTGAATCAAAGATGGCAATGGGCATGCACTGTCATTGTGATCGCTTGATGAATGGTTCTTCGACATAATGGAAAGATCAAAGAGCTGAATCACATCTTCACCAGAACTTTTGTAGAGCTGTAAGGAGATAGCCAAATCAGCTGGACTAAGCAATGCCATCAACAAAAGTTAATTCCACCAAAAGATATAATAGTTTGGTATAGAATTATAACGTTACCCAGTACGCTCCAGGATCTTCTTTGCAATTTGATTGAAGAAATCTTAAAACAGCAAGGCCATTTTGCTGAACAACATGAGGATGAAAGGCAGGTGTACCATCCTCAGAGATGCCTTTTAGTAGAAATATATCATCTGTTTTTAAAAGCTCATACCCTTGGACAACACCGTTCTGATGATAGCAGATTGCTAACTCAGGCACACTGGCCATTACATTATCAAGCCAAGCATCAAGCCAGTTTAAAGGTGTAACCTGTGAAAAATGAAAAGAGAATTGTTAACAGGGAGTCTATGAAAAAGCAGAACTACTCAGAAGTTAGCAGTAACCTGTTGGCTAACATCCCACAAGTGCAAGCTTACAGCCACATATTTTTCATTGCTGAACAGGAGCAGATCACTGCCCAAAAGCATGCGGAAGTTGTGGAATTGCCAAAACAGAACTCTTAAAAATTCATTGCTCCCACTTCTTTTATGTTTCTCAGAGTCTCCAGAAGGATTGATCTTTTCACTGATTTGTGAATTTTTTTGTATTGGCTCACGTGCCTTGTTTTTTGAGCTCTTTTTCTTTTCACAAATAAAACTATCCTGTTTAAACTGTTTACTACTCCCTGCAGGTTTGTCAAGCCTCTCATCTGTAGCACTATCACGATTCTCTTGAAGCCCATGGGAGTTTTCTCCTGCGGGGAGGGCAGAAGAACTCGACTGTCCCTCTGTATGTGTACGATGGGTCGGGGGGCAATCACAGGCCTCCATCCTCACTGAATGCATAGCAAAGTTTAGAAACAAGGATTCATCCACGTTTTTTGTACATTTGGGTTGATTGTTGTGCCTCCGAATGAGTTTGTCTCCCTCTTCAACATCAGGTCTGCATCAAACAAGGGCATTCCTAATATATATATATATATAAAAAATTACATCGAAATTGCATTGTATAGAGAATGAAATAGGTAAAAAGCGCACCCAGGGTTCAAGACTAGAGTCTGTCCAACCCGCTGAACGGCAATGGAGACGCGAGCTTTTGAGTAAGGTATCTTAAAGATTTGCTTAAGAATGTCAACAGGTGCAATTACGTCTATCTCATCTCCGTATTTAACTAAACCAGACACAGCAAGGGCTTCACATTTCTTACTAAGGATGGAGGCAACAACATTAGCCTCCGTTGATAGATCTGTCAAGGAAAACCACGAGAATCATACTAGCTTCAGAAGTAGAATAGTAGAGCTAAAAAGCCATTAATATACGTCGTCCAAAGCACTATGGCAGAGTATTTTACAATTGATAACTGCAGAGAAACTGAGCTACACAAGCTTAAACTAAGCAACTAAAGGACGCATCTAATACCTCCCGTGATCCTAGAGTTCACCGCAGCGAGTGGTAAAACCTTGTCAGGAAAATCCGTCAGAAGAGGAGGCCGATTAAGATCCGTTTCCATCGGAAGCATCCTGTATCTCGGAGCAGTGACCCTGCAGTTCCAAAATTAAGAGATAAAGTGCAAGCAGAAGCGTGAAGGAAGAAGTGGGAGATAGAACGTACGTTTCCTGAGACGGGAGGAGAGCTGAAGTGAAAGAAGGAAAGGAGCCATCCGCAAGCACGGGAATAGAGCCGCAGAGAAAACCAACTGGTTTCTGCTGGACGATCTCCATCTTCCCGACACATTGAAGGTCTCTCGAACTTTCCATGGAGCTCGGCATCGACGGAGGTTTAGGAGCCACCGATTGCTCCATTGCTGCTGTAGAATTGATCACAAATTCACAATCGTGTAGCAGGTACTGGAAGTCAGACGGAGAGGTAATCCCAAAATTGTCTCTGGCGATGTTTCGAGAGCTCTCTCTCTAGAGCAGGGCCTTCTTCCAAAATTAGTCTTTTTTTGTCAACACAAGCCCAATATTTCAAAATGTAGAGAATTTTAACCTTAAGAACTTAGGAACGCTTTATCAATTGTATGTTACATTAGAGAAAATGCTAAACTCACTTATGTAGAATTAGGGGTTGATCCGCGTTAGGTGCGAGATGTGTTAATTTTATTTGTTTAATTTGATTTATTTTTAAGATAACAATATCCCATAAANAAAATGTAGAGAATTTTAACCTTAAGAACTTAGGAACGCTTTATCAATTGTATGTTACATTAGAGAAAATGCTAAACTCACTTATGTAGAATTAGGGGTTGATCCGCGTTACGTGCGAAATGTGTTAATTTTATTTGTTTAATTTGATTTATTTTTAAGATAACAATATCCCATAAATTTTTTGGTAATTATAGTATTGTTTTAGAGCATTTTTCTCATGTTATTTTAAGTTTTTTATGATATATAATCTTTACAATTTACTATTTGATAATGTATTGTATGACCGTAAATTTGATAGAGTATAAATTTTTATTATTATATCTATCATACGTCATTTTGCTAAGATTTTTAATCACTGTTTTAGTTATAAATAAACAAAATTCATAATCACAAACTAAAACAATAAATTATCTTATCACTGTATTATCATTTGTGTTTGATAAGATAATTAATTATTTCTAAATGCAGTGTCTAATATCCTGTTAGGAATTAAAATCATTGTTTATTTTTTTACTACCATGTAAATTTTAAATACTTGCTAATCATTTTGACATTTGTAATTATTTTTAAGATCCTTTTTCGACATATTTAAATTTGTTCAACATATATCGTATGGAATATCAAAAGATTGATTGTCTCTATAGTCATTTTCCATTTATATTTGTTATATTCTTTCCGTGAGTTTTGAAGATTTTTTCTCTTCCCACTTATTTCAGTTTAACCGCAGTGTATTAATTAACAGTATATTGATATATGAATGAATACATATCAAATAGACTCATATT
>OVAP01004889.1:0-11616 GCA_900406295.1 Aurinia saxatilis | reverse complement strand
ATCATCAACATCAAGACAAGAGTAATTATCTTTATCTTTACAAAGACGAGATCTATAACAACAACAAGGGTTTCGAGATTTGGCCTCCACAATACTTCCAAGAACAGCAACAACAACAACAACAACAACAACATGTCTCAGCTCCTACAAACTTGTACTCTTTTGGAATGGTACCTAGTGGAAGCAGCAGCAACAACAACAACAACACTAACCGTAGCAGGAGTCTATACTTCAACGTAGTCTCCGATCATGAGCCAGGAGGTTTCACGGTGACAAGACAAGGAGGTATGAATTGTCAAGATTGTGGGAACCAAGCTAAGAAAGATTGTCCTCATATGAGATGTAGAACTTGTTGTAAAAGCCGTGGTTTTCATTGTCAAACTCACGTCAAAAGCACTTGGGTCCCCGCAGCTAAACGCCGTGAGCGTTTAGCACAACTAGCTTCTTTGCAAAACCATTCTACATCTTCAAGCCGTGAAACGCAAAACGCAAACGCAAAACGCCTTAGAGAAGGTGTTGAAAATGATGATAAAGATAACCATAGTGGTGGTGGTAATGGATCGGCTCTTGGTATTACTCGTGTGGTGAATGCTAATTCTAATTCAGGTAACAAGATTTTATCATATGGTTTTTATTCGAATGAAAATTTAGCTAGCAAGATTGATTGAAGTTTTTCTAGAAAAGTGTCATTATGAATGTTTGTGGACAAGTACAACATCATTTGCGTGTGAATGAGGATGTCCANTCATTATGAATGTTTGTGGACAAGTACAACATCATTTGCGTGTGAATGAGGATGTCCACCGGATATTGCTGCTTTATTTTTTACTGTTTCTTAGTAAACCTGACGACATGAAAAAGAGTCTATACCAAAGATCTCGATTTCATGTAAAAACACAATGCAAAAAGATTCGGTTATTATTGAATATATATGTAACTGATTGATATTTCAAGAAATGTTACCAAAAGAGGCAAATTTTTTCTTTTTTTTTGTTATTCTTATAAAGTCATTAATGAAAATTTAGGGTTGGAGGTGAGTCAAAACTTACCACCGGAAGTTAGCTCACCGGCGATATTCAGGTGCGTTCGGGTAAGCTCCATAGAGGATGATGAAGATGAGCAAGAGTATGCTTATCAAACAGCTGTGAACATTGGAGGACATGTGTTCAAAGGTATTCTTTATGACCAAGGACCAGATCAAGATCATCATCATCAACTTAATCTTCTTGCTTCTACTGCCACTACCTCTAATGCCGAAGAAACCTCTGCGAAAACTGCAGTTACTGTGGCCGGAAACAATAACAATGGATTGATGTTAGACCCTTCTTCCCTTTACCCGGCTCAGCTTAACTCATTCATCGCCGGTACGCCATTCTTCACACCTCCGAGGTCTTGAGACTTCAAGACTCCAGAGTCATGTTATTGATTGTTATTAAATCTTTTTTAAAACGTTATAATAATGAGAGAGCCTTAATTACTTTTTATGTTTATGCATTGTCTTTTTTTTCTTTGAAATTTCGTGCAATTTGATGAAAGACTCGCTTTAGTTAGCTAGGTTTTGGTGATTAACATGCATAATCGTACGAGTACTTTTCTTTTAAGAAAGATCAATGAGAGTTAAATTTATTAAAGTTCCTCTAGCTAGTTTCAAAGTTTGATCTTTTACTTTATTGTTTGGTAGTATTTATTGCACTTTGTTAGTTTCCTCTTGTGGTTATTCGCTATATACTCCACATGAAACCATTTCCAGCTATACAATAACTCTTTTTTTATGTTCATTGCGTAGGATGGATCTCAAATGTGTCAATATTACTAACATGTATACTTTTATAAGGTCAAATCAAAAGTCTGTTTTTTTTTTTTATAGTTAATAAAAATATTTTTGGGTTTGATAGTGAGTTAGCTTTCTGGATGGTGTTGAGCTCGAAGCTGCTTTATTTCCCGTTTATCCGTTTGCTTGCCGGATCTAAACATGACTTAACTAGGTTTCGTGTTCCATTGATCAAAGATTTGAAAAAAACATATAATACTAAAACTTTAAACATGAACCAGTTGAAGATTTCCAGAGTAAAAGATGTAAAACTAATTTGAAAATTAAAATATATACATTTCAGAAAAGATGGAAAAAGTTTAGTTTGAAAGAGGAAAAGAGAAGTCCCTGGGCGGCTTTAAATCATTTTCATGCATTAACTTTAGCCTAATATTTTTACATTTTTAAATCTGGTTTGCGTCTCCTAGTTGAATAAGCCAAAAAAATTACATAAATTAAATATTTTTGTAAAATTAAATATTTTTATATTGGACCCTTTAGTATATGGTTTTTACTTAAGATAATATCGTGTCATTCCTTCTAGATTCAACCCCTATCTACGATGTTAGGACGTTAAAGTTTACTTATGTGGAGAACGTCAATTACATGAATGTGACTACATATGATTATTACTTACTTGCATGAATGTGACTATATTTCGTTTTTTTACAATTGTTGTATATGAAGATCGGTCGATGCACATATATATATACATCAACAAATGACCGATACATCATACATGGTGTGAATGTAGAACGTGGTTAGGCAAACCACATTGATTAGGGCATTAGTCACCACTCTTGATATTACCATTCAACAATATAGTATTTTACACGGTTTTATACAAACCGTACTTGTTCTACTCATTATATACAAATCGAATCATACTCTTGTTTCGTATTTTATTCTTGTCACTATTCACACCCATATGCATAAAGATGAAAGTAAACATTGGTTTTGTTACTATGTGAAATGATATAACATACGATACTATTTGTTTGTGTATGCGTGAACTGCTACTACTATTAATAATAACAATAATGATTAGCTAGTAGTATACTGTTATAGATTGCTTGATTTAGGACAAGTAGAAATGACAGAGGAGAAGATGGAAGTTTCTCAAAAACTGTAGAGAGTGTCTGACTCACGACATGTGATCACGTCTTTCACTCTCTCTCGATCAAAATTATTGTTTTTCAGTTTTTTGAAAAGATTGCAAAATTTCCAATAACTATAGTTGATCCAAAAATCATGATTATCTCTTCTGAATTTTTGCTTAATCTGTCTCTCATTTCTGGTTTCGCAAAAGCCCTATAGCCTCTTATAGCATCAGCCTATATATATTATGGTTTTTTCATTTTGGAATTTATCTATTATGTAGGCATAATTTTGTATCTATTTTTTTTCTTGATTATTACGCAATAGTGACGTGCATACTGATCGAATGATACGTACTCATGCTATCCTCACAGGTCAAATGTTAGGCATTGTCATTAATTAGCATTAAAATACGTTAGGTTAAGTTTGAAAGTATATAGTTAGCGAGTAAATTGTTAATAAATTATGTTGAAAAAGGGAAACTAACTAATGGGTCAACTGAAACATGGAGGAAAGTCCAAATACTCGACACATTATTGTAAGAAATTTAAAAGTCTATGGTCAAAGTGAGAGACTAGTTAAGATTTTGATTTTGAAATGCATCCTCAACATCTGTTATGCTTTATTTTTATATAAGAAAACATCTGTTATACAAATACCTAACTCGATTATGATTGATATGACACTTCTTTCTTTATCTCAAACCCTTTTACAAAAACCATATACATCTCCCAACAAACATGTCTATAGATAACAAATAGTGTGACCATATGCACAAATTTCGCATATGGATAAAGAACAAAATTTGGAGGCCCATTTTGCGCATCAAGTAAGGTGCGAAACGTTTTTTATTGTTACAAGTTTTTTTTAATAGAATGGACAAATATTTTTGTTACTGAAATGACACCAATTGAAAAATTTAACAATAAAGTGGTTACAATACAATTTAGTTAGTAAAAAAGTAACAATATATTTTAACAATTAACAATAGTAACAATTTGTGCATATGCGACACACATGATAACGCACAAATTTATAATAAATTGGACACAAATTGTGACTAAAACGTTATCACCTATGTGTTACATTTTACTATCAAATTTTATTGACCAGTCTATTACAAAAAAATGTGACTAAAATAATAGCATCACATATTTGTCACATTTTATTACTAATTTTCTTTGTCACAAATATGTTACAAAATATGACCAAAAGAAGGTAACAATTTTTGTTGTTGTGTATTTTAACTTTTTCAAACCGATTGAAAACCATTATTGAATATAAACAAACATCACGTTGGAGATATTATTGTGATGTGATATCTCACTTATATACTTTGTGTAACTATCTAGCTCCCCGAACCGTTAGATTACATAATACATTTTAGTGAAAATATTGTATTAGTATAAATGTAGATGTAAACATCAAATGAAAATAAAAACTTAATTAAAAGAAAAAATCCCTAAAAGAAAGAGATTGGTCCCCCTTTTGTACAAGAAGCAACTGAGTGAAAAAGTAGTGGTTAGGGTTATCTCATGGATTTAGTTAAGCTCCTTACTAGTTCCTAGATTACTTCTTTTTCGCTGTCCTAAGCCACATCCGTTTCTGAACTCCTTGTCTTTATCACCACAATCGTGATCCAATAATCCAAAACACTATCTCTATGTTCCCATTTAATACATACACGATACATCCATGCATGGTTTACAAGTATATGTTTATGTATGCAACATGTACATACACATATATACGATCATATTAATCATTGTCATTCATATATATGAATCGTATCTCCAGAAAACCAAAATTATTTTACAAATACTCTTGGCCCTCCTTTTTTTTTGTTGATCATGGCAAAAAAAAAAAACACACATCAAATAAGTGTTTTTCCGACTATAAGAGTTTGATGGATGATTTTGCATAAATAAATAAAAATACAAAATAAATGATTTTTCAGAGGTGTTTTTATTTGTTTTAGGGGGTGTACTGGATAATGTATTTGGAGTGATTTTGTGTGATTTGACAAATTCAGTATTATTGGAACATGTATTTTTAAAAAACTTTAAAAAATCAGTGTTATTAGACTGGTGATTTTAACAAACACCATCAAATTTGGTGTTATTGAAAATGGTTTAATCATTTGGTTTTAAGTGAATTTAGAGTGTTTTGGATGAGTTTCTTAGTAAAAAATGGAAATACTCAAATCATATGGTTTTAGGTGAAATTTTAGGTGATTTCATTAAAACTCTACCAAATCATCAAAACTCTTCAAAACCTCATTAAACATAACCATTTCAAACTCATAATCCAATACACCCTTTTAGATTTTTACTTCGTTTAGATAATTTTGTTTTTTATCAACTATTTTAGGTAATTTTTGTTTTAACAATCGGTGTCGTATACCTAAATTCATTTGAATTTCAATAACGATTTGTTTTTATGACTTTATTTTCTTTTTTACTCGAATCTCAATTATCTCCGGATTGTCTCTACGAGTTTATTCACTCTTAAAATTAGTGGGACAACTTATAGTTCTGGTTGAATCAAGTTCTAGTCTTGATCTTGAACCTCAACCGGCGATCATTCCCCGGAATGAGACCAGAAAAACTCTTCAAGATAGTAGATATATATTATCATATTCAAGTGTGATAAAAAAAAAAAAAAAATTAAGACTCAAGGTTTGGGAAAATAAATATTTACTTTTGAAAATAGTATATGGGCCAGTAAATACACTGGGCTTCTTAACACAAGAAATGGGCCCAACAACTCAAGCACCGAATCAATTTTCACCTCCGCTTCAAAGGTAAAAGACACGACTTAGGTCAAAACACAAAGACTGAAGAAGACAAAAACCTGAATCCGAAAAACAGAGTTCGAGATCAGAGCACAAGAGGACTTGTGTGATTTCGGACAAAGAAGTAGTGTTACTCTTAAATCAAAACTATGGAAGACGATCATAGTCTCGACATAGGCAAATCTGATCGACCTGTCTGGTTGATGAAGTCTCCTTTAGTTGTCGCTAAAGCTTGGGAGAAGCAAGCTCTTTCTTCTTCCTCTGAATCTCTTCCTATATTAGGCAAAGTTGTACTCAGTGTCAATCCTCTATCTCCTGATCCTTCCCCCGAGGTATTTTAATTCCAATTTCAATTTTTGGAACCCTAGAATTGTTAAATTGAATAGACCCTTTTTTGAAATTAACAGTTTTTGTATGAAATTTGCATACCCTTTTATGAAATTGAGCGTTTCTACATGAAATTTATGATCTAGGGACTTTAATAGTATATAAGGTTTGGACCTTGACTTATGAGATTGAAATGGTGTCAGTTTACTATGGAGATGGCTGGTGCTGAGTATGGGAACATGCCAAAGAGTTACTCTATCAACATGTTTAAAGACTTTGTTCCCATGGAGGCGTTTTCGGTGAAGGCCTCTTCGGAAATTAATCAAGGTATGAGGTTTTTTATTTGATTTGATAGACATTAGAGTGTGTGTAGGCATCTGTTGATACGTTATTGTGAACGAGGTTTTATAGGTAGTGTAGCAATAGAAGGAAAGATAGAGCACAAATTCGATATGAAGCCACATGGGGAAGACATTGAAGAGTATGCCAGGCTTTGTCGGGAGAGAACAAGTAAAGCCATGGTTAAAAACAGACAGATACAGGTGGTTTGCGGCTTTGCACATTTTTAGGTGTTTGGTTTTCCTTTTGAACATCCTTCTGTTAGCTAATTTGAATCGCTTTTCTTCGTTGAATTGCGCTAAAGGTTATTGACAATGACCGTGGAGTACATATGAGGCCTATGCCTGGAATGCTCGGTTTAGTTTCCTCCAATTCAAAGGTAATGTTATTTCCCTTCTCAATGACTTTGTATGTTTGGAGTTATCACTGAGATGGTAAGAGTTTATGAAGCAATAATTTAGCTTTAAGGCTTAGTCTTTGGTCAGTCTAAATATAAATTTAGGATCAGTATAACGTTCCTGCCTGATGTAGAAGTCTGCGTGTTTGTGTCTGAATGAGCAGGAAAAGAAGAAACCTCAACCAGTGAAGCAAACCGAAGTGAAGAGAACCAGGAGAGATCGTGGTGAGCTCGAAGCTATAATGTTCAAGCTATTCGAAGGCCAACCCAACTGGACATTGAAGCAGCTGGTACAGGAAACAGACCAACCAGCACAGTTTTTGAAAGAAATACTAAATGAGCTTTGCGTTTACAATAAGAGAGGATCAAACCAAGGAACATATGAGCTTAAACCGGAATACAAGAAAGCTGCTGAAGAAGATGGTGGCCAGTAAACACTAAGTAACATGTGCCATAGTCACAATATCATAAACCCTGTGTCATGTGATTGGGAAAGAAAAAGTTTTGGCAGAGACGAGAGAAAAGGGGTTTTCTATGGAGTTATATTTTGATTTGTACTACTATTAAAGCCAAATATACGCAGGTAATGAAATGGTTATTACATATTTTTCACTTTCATAGAAAAGTGTCACTCTAGAGCTATTTTCTTATTTTACGAAGGTTGTGAAATTTTCACTATCTTCATCTTCCAACAATTTTAACATAATCCATTTGGACTGATCACTGATAGTCCAAATGTACATGTTTTGGCAACAAGGCTTTCACGTTGCTCAGTGTTTCTTTAAACTCTTTTGATTTCCATGATTATTTTCAGTAATTTCACTTCGGGTGCTTCTTCATCTATCCTAGGGAAGAGTTTGGTTTTCAGATCAAATAGATAAATGACCAGCCTTGCTCCTTTTGTCATGTAGTAAGCCTACATATACAATTTTGTTGGATAATATGTGGTTTTAATATCATTGTGCAAAAACAAAAAATAATGTAAGACCATATCATCTTAGTCACAAAGGGATATAATGGAAGGTATGCACTTAATTACCTAATTGTTGTTCATAAAATTTTTTGTTGCCCTTTTATATTTTCATTTTCAAGTTTATATGCATTTAGCCAGTGTAACAAGATGATTACATATCTGTAAGTAACGTATGCTAACACAATTATGGATTGATGGTTGCATTCGGACCATTGTCAAAGTTGAATCAGTTAAATCATTTTTTTTTTCATTCTCCAAAACAGTAGTAGCCTTTAATTTTCATAATATCTGAGCCATCTTAAAAATGTACTATTTTCTTTTTTGCCAACCCTTAAATTATGTGCTTAAAATTTATATTATGTACCTAAATGGTTTCCCGGGTGGACCAGTCTACACAAATATGAATTATTTTGGCGAATTCATAGCAGCATGACGTTGCTGCAGGATGCATGGATGGTAAAACTATGTTTCTTTGGTTGCTCTTTGAAAATTCAGGAATAATAAAAAAATTTGTGGGACGGAGTTTGAGCCTACCCACGAAAATCGTATTGTTAGGTGAGCGTGAACGTGTACCTTGGGAGGCGGCTCATATTTAATCTGATACGTACCAGTCTGTTCCACTGGCTGCAGATACTCTAGTACCATATTTTATTGTCAGTTGGATGGCTCATATAAGAATTCGGACGTTACTACAAGTTTGGGGTTATTCTCCTTGGTGGATGTGGAGCACGAAGAACCCTCTCCCATTTACATTCGGAAGTTGAGACTCTTATTTGGACAATGACGAATATGCTCGAGCACAACATACCTTGGTCGTGTTTTCAAAAGGACTATATGAAATTAATACAAATAATTCAAACATCACTCGATTGGTCAGCATTCGACATCCTATTAAAAGTATTCAACGAGTGTAAAGGACTATTTTCTTTATTTTCTCTGACTTACATCCAACGCACGATAAACACAAATGTGCATTGTGTGACCCGATCAACGCACAATGTTCTTTAAAATTCAAATATGTAAATAGTTGTCCATCTTCGTGGGCAGCCAACTTAGCATCACTACTTTGATTATTTAATGTGTGGTTGATTATATATATATATAAAGGTTGGAGAATTTATTTTTAAAATTAAAAATGTATATAATTAATAACATCGATTGTTTTTTTAATATGAAAAGTACGATAACAATTCTACTTGCATAATGTACAATGCACTCATCTAATTAATTTGTTATAATTGTTATAAATTGTATTATTTCATAATCGAACTTAAAAGTCGTAGTGTAGGCATATAAATAAGTCTTCAACCAATCACACTTGATAAAAATACTTCTTCTTATGCAATGTGTTACATGGACAAAAAAATTTAAGTGAAACAGTAAAACAAAATCATGTGGCGGTTTGGTTGGATTTAAACATATAACGAACAGCAGGTCTTGACTAAAGAGACGAGACGTCAAATATGTCTTCCACACTTTGAACATGAACGTGATTGATCATTTTGAAAACGACTAGAGTTTCTTCTGTAAACTGACTCTGGATCATTGTGAAGATTCCAAGTTGTGACATTTGAGCCGTAGATTGGGATGATGAACATTAATGACAGAGACAAACAATATAAATGGTAATGTACTTCCCACCTTTTATTTTGTGGCAGACAAAACTAATCGTTTTGCATTCTGATTTCTTCCTTAATGGTATGGTCGTTTCAACTTTCAAGCTTTCTATCACTTAGGTTTTGAATAAGTTATACAAGCACGAGATTTTTACTTTTCGTTCGTGTGGAATAACTAAATTTAGGATCTTAGATTGGGACTCTTCAATCTACTTATACAATATTACAAGAGAAACTCGCATATGGTGTCATGGTGATCAATGATTTAGTTATTCCACACGAACGAAAATATCTATCTATATTTCAGAATCGATTTCACCATAAGCAAATATAATTTGAACTTCGTTACTTGGACTTTGGCCCGGACGTCTTACATGCGGTGGACTTGAAGGAACTTCCTGTAATTTTTTTTCTGCTCATGACTTAAATAGAACCCATGGTTAACCTATAAAAATTGCTCATTGATACAAACATTAACCGATTGAACCATGGAATTTTTTGATAATTTGATGTGTGATCCTTAACACAAATTTATAAGTTTTCGACGTGGTCTGGGGCGAAACCCAACTAATTTTTCAGGGAGATAGTATCGACAATTTTTCCAGTTCCGAGTTTTTTAATAAGACCTAAAGCATGATCTCACATTCCTCTAGGTAAACATTAGTAATTTTGTCTATGTTGGGAATTAAATTCATGCTTGAAATGTCCATATGCCTTGTCCCAAGCCAATCCGCCACCAGACTATCACTACTTGGTTTTGTATAGTTGCCCGTCGGGAAATTTATGGGAGAGTTTTGTATAATAGGTATGTACNCAATTTTTCCAGTTCCGAGTTTTTTAATAAGACCTAAAGCATGATCTCACATTCCTCTAGGTAAACATTAGTAATTTTGTCTATGTTGGGAATTAAATTCATGCTTGAAATGTCCATATGCCTTGTCCCACCAGACTATCACTACTTGGTTTTGTATAGTTGCCCGTCGGGAAATTTATGGGAGAGTTTTGTATAATAGGTATGTAAATTTAAGGAGCTATCATTGGTGCTTTAACTGTTAGCAAAATCTTTTTCTTTCCTTTTTTCAACCTCCAGTGATTGCAAGTTTTGAAAAGATATAAATTCTCATATCGTTTTTTTGACCAAGTCACAGACGTGAACAAGGAATATCACTTATTACTGGAGACATGGAAAAGGAAATGCTACATGGAAATGCAATTCTTTTTGCTGTTTTTTTAAAATATAGTGAATAAAATTTTGAAAAATACAAAATCGGTAGAAAAATGTTTAAATCCCTGAAAAACAACGAAATTCCCAGGAAATAACATTTTATAAAAGGGAGGTCACACAAAATTGAAACTGGACCAAAAATTACCAGGGAACAAAATCCCAAGTTGAATCAGGACAACACTTATAGTTTTCAATGATAGCTAGTGACACAAAACATATTTACAAATTTGGTCTTTCTCTTGGAGATTGTTTAAAAGAGACCTATGGACACCCTGAAATTGGTCAACCAAGTAAAATATTCATCATTTTTTTTTTTTTGGTCAATAATTATGCAATATGCATTGAACTAGACTCGAACCCAGGCAGTGACACAGTGACAGTACTAGCGCAAACCAATATGCTACAAGTCCTGGTCACATATTCATCATCTAGTGATACAAAAGTTATTTTGCAAATCTTGGATTTCTAAGCTACAAAGTACAAACTTTCATGTAAAATATTTTACCTTTTTTTGTTATTCGAATGGTTTTTGTAATTATTTCACATTTGAATTATATGAATCCATAAATTTCCCTTTTATAAATGGTAAAAAAATGTGTTTCTCTAAAAACATTTACAAAATTTAGAAACTTATCAAATTGTTTACTTACAAAAAAAAACTTATAATTTTCTTTCTGGCTAAGTATAAGGGCATCTCCAACCCAACACTAAATCCTACACCAAATCCTATTTTAGTATAAAATGCTCTCCAACCCAACACTGTATTGGACACTAAAATAGTGCAAACCACTTTTTTGCACTACATCTAGTGCAAAATTTTATTGCTGAACTTTTTTTATTTATAAAATGTCCTCCATGTTTCAGAATCTTTTATTAAAAATTCCCAAATAAATTTTAAATGTATAATGTAAACTTTTTTTTGACTTGATGGGTTTTTTTGCACTAAACGTGCTGAACTTTTTAATTTATAAAAAGGTTCTCCGTGTTTCACTACAAGAAAACACGCCATTTGCGAGGAAAATTTGCGACGCCGGATT
>OVAP01004888.1:0-13804 GCA_900406295.1 Aurinia saxatilis | reverse complement strand
ATATATATATATATATTTATATATATATATAATATTTTATAACAGGAAGAAGATTAAGATTTTATAGAAGAAGAAGCAAGAGACGAAAGGTGAACAAGGTGGGAGGCGGTTTCGAGAAAAGATAAGTTTGGTGGAGACCAGGATCTAGATTCTAGGGNAAAAGATAAGTTTGGTGGAGACCAGGATCTAGATTCTAGGGAATATTAAATAAATAAAGTACTTGATATATGGACACATATTTAAATCTATAAAAGAGAATAATCTATATATATATTTTTACACTACTATATTTATGTTTATGAAAGAAATAACAAATATGATATCACATTGCTATGACATGTATATTTGATAAGATGCTTTTGGTACTTGCTATCTTATCAAATATACATGTAGATGATATTAAAAAAAAATACATTATTGTCCTTACAAATATAACGCGTCTCTCCTCCAAACTTGCTTCTTTCGGTCACTTTCTTCTTTTGTTTTCCACCCTCTTCTACACTCATCTTCATCTCTCTCTTCTACAAACTCATCTTTAATCTCAAACTTTTTCTTTGTCTGCAAACAAACAAAATTAATGTGACAAAAGACTTAACACATCTCTATTTGGGTTTCAAAATCCAAATTAGGGTTTAATTTTTTATATACATTTTTATTTAGGTTTCAAATCCAAATTAGGGTATATGTTTCAAATCCAAATTAGGGTATATGAATACAAATTTAGTATTTTTGATAATTTAAAAATATTTATAACATGAAAAAGATATAGGAATTTTACAATATATAAATCCAAATTTAATGTTTATTTTTGATAATTTTTTTAAAAAAATTTACTTAAAAGAATCGTTTTTTCACCAGGTTTAAAGCAGTCAGTTGAGCAGTCTCGCGTTTTCACACACGTGGTGAGCAATATTCGCGAACGATTCACGAGTACTAATACAAAATTCAAGTTCTATTCGTTTTTGTTGCTAGATGCAGCATCCAGATGTTGTATTTAGATGAAGTGTCTAGCGTTGTATCAAGATATTGTTCGTTGGCTAGAGATGAGAGAATTAACTTAATGTCACCGGCTTACCATCTCACCACAAGAAAACAACAAAATCGCAACTACAATTTTAGTCGCAATCTTTTCGACCAAATTATAACTATATTGCGACTAAATTAAGACATTAAAATTTTTAGTCGCAAATTAGTTGGTCATTTGCGATTGAACAAAGTAATTTGAAATTAGAGGCAAATTTACAACTAATTTGTGATGAATTTGTGACTAAAAGCTGTAGTTGAAAAGTCGTCTTAATATATGGGACTGTTTTGCTACTTCTCAAGTAGGCGAAATATATTCACGACTAATATGTCTTGTTTTATGAATGGGTGAACCGTAGTTGCAAATTAGTCACAATCCCGAGAAACCGAAATGCTACAGTTCCTGTAGTCATAATTGTGATGCAATTTTCTTAGGTATATCACGTTTTAATCGGGCGAGAGGTAGGTGCACTAAAGTATTTGCGACTAAATTATTAGTCACAGTTTGGTTGCAGTGTAGTAGCAATGTGGTCATAAATTTTGCTATATATATTATACACCGAGAGTTCTCATAATTCACAACTTATTTCCTTCATCTCACCACTTTTAACTTACAAAATTTGCCTAAAAAGGGGGTTTTAGCTAAAGGGAAAAAAGAATGGCGGATTACAATTATTGGATTTTGTTAAGCGGGTGGATGCACACTATAAGGATCAAAATACTGGAATTTTCATAGAAGAATTAAAAGTTGGACAGTCTATAATACGATAATGGATACTTAAGGAGGAGTGTTATGGATAAGTATCTATCATATTTTAATATTTTTTTGTAAAAATCTCTTTGTCGTTAAGTGCTATGTTGGTGACTTTCCTCTATATAACGAGGAGGTGATGTAACAAGTGAATGGACGACAAGGAGTGAAAATCTTATGCTCTCTTGCTCTCTCTCTCTCTCTCTCTCTCTCTCTCTCTCTCTCTCTCTCTCTCTCTCTCTCTTTCTCTCTCTCTCTCCCTCTCTCTCCCTCTCCCTTTCTCCTCTGGCACCCTCCTTTTAATTATCATCTCCTCAAATCAATCGAACACACACATATATATATATATATATATATATAAAATATAATATAATATTTTATAACATGAAGAAGATTAAGATTTTATAGAAGAAGAAGCAAGAGACAAAAGGTGAACAAGGTGGGCGGTGGTTTTGAGAAAGGATATGTTTGGTGGAGACCAAGATCTAGATTCTAGGACATACATGTTCTTTAAATTTTCAAATAATATTAAATAAATAAAGTACTTGATATATGGACACATATTTAAATCTATAAAAGAAAATAATATATATATATATATATATATATATATATATATTCACACTGCTATATTTATATATATGAAAGAAAATAACAAATATGATATCAAATTGCAATGACATGTATATTTGATAAGATACTTTTGGTACTTAGTATCTTATCAACATGTAGATGATATTAAAAAAATACATTATTGTCTCTACAAATATAACCCTTCTCTAAAAATACATTATTGCTTCTTTTGGTCTCTTTCTTCTTTTGTTTTCCACCCTCTTCTTCACTCATCTTCATTTTTCTCTTCTACAAACTCATGTTTAATATCTTACTTTTTCTTTGTTTTTGGATCTGCAAACAAACAAAATTAATGTGACAAAAGACTGAACACAACTCTATTTGGGTTTCAAAACCCAAATTAGGGTTTAATTTTTTTATATACATTTTTATTTAGGTTTCAAATCCAAATTAGGGTATATGAATCCAAATTTAGTATTTTTGATAATTTAAAAATCTGTATAACATGAAAAAGATATAAGAATTTTACATATATAAATCCAAATTTAGTGTTTATTTTTGATAATTTAAAAATCTTTTTTTACTTAAAAGAATCGTTTTTTCACCGGGTATAAAGCAGTCAATTTAGCAGTCTCACATTTTCACACACGTGGTGAGCAATATTCGCGAACGATTCACGAGTGCTAATACAAAATTCAAGTTCTATTCGTTTTTTTGTTGCTAGATGCAGCATCCGGATGTTGTATTCAGATGAAGTTTCTAGCGCTGTATCAAGATATTGTTCGTTGGCTAGAGATGAGAGAATTAACTTAATGTCACCGGCTTACCATCTCACCACAAGAAAACAGCGAAATCGCGACTACAATTTTAGTCGCAATCTTTTCGACCAAATAATAACTATATTGCGACTAAATTAAGAGCTTAAAATTTTTAGTCGCAAATTAGACGGTAATTTGTGTCTAAACAAAGTAATTTGAAATTAATGGCAAATTTACAATTAATTTGCGATGAATTTGTGACTAAAAGCTGTAGTTGCAAAGTCGTCTTAATATATGAGACTGTTTTGCTACTTCTCAAGTAGGCGCAATATATTTACGACTAATATGTCTTGTTTTATGAGTGGGTGAACCTTAGTTGCAAATTCGTCACAATCCCGAGAAACCGAAATGCTACTGTTCCTGTAGTCATAATTGTGATGCAATTTTCGTAGATATATCACGTTTTAATCGGGCGAGAGGTAGGTGCACTTAAGTATTTGCGACTAAATTATTAGTCACAATTTGGTTGCAGTGTAGTGGCAATGTTGTCATAAATTTTGCTATATATACGATCCACCTAGTGTTCTCATAATTCACAACTTCTTTCCTTCATCTCACCACTTTTAACTTACAAAATTCGCCTAACAAGAGGGCTTTAGCTAAAGGAAAAGAAGAGTGGCAGATTACAATTATTGGATTTTGTTAAGCAGGTTGATGCACAATATAAGGATCCATATATTGAAATTTTCATAGAAGAATTTAAAGTTGGGCAGTCTACAATACGTTAATGAATACTTAAGGAGGAGTGTGATGGATAAGTATCCATCTTATTTTAATATTTTTTGTAAATATCTCTTTGTCGTTAAGTGCTATGTCGGTGGACTTTCTTCTACATAAAGAGGAGGTGATGTAACAAGTGAATGAACGACAAGGAATGAAAATACTATGTTTTCTCTCTCTCTCTCTCTCTCTCTCTCTCTCTCTCTCTCTCTCTCTCTCTCTCTCTCTCTCTCTCTCATAAACACATGTTTACCTTTTCTTCTATATTACTCCATTTCTTCTTCACCTTAGTTATATAAAATATAAAAGGCTCATTTGCCACGGGGCTTTCTCCTCTCGCACCCTCCTTTTAATTATCATCTCCTCAAATCAATCAAACACACACATGTATATATAATATAATATAATTTTTTATAACAGGAAGAAGATTAAGATTTTGTAGAAGAAGAAGCAAGAGACGAAAGGTGAAGAATGTGGGCGGCGGTTTTGAGAAAGGATAAGTTTGGTGGAGAACAAGATCTAGATTCTAGGGCATACATGTTCTTTAATTTTTCAAATAATATTAAATAAATAAAGTACTTGATATATGGACACATATTTAAATCTATAAAAGAGAATAATATATATATATATATATATATATATATTTTTTTTCACACTATTATATTTATGTTTATGAAAGAAAATAACAAATATGATATCACATTGCTATGACATGTATATTTGATAAGATACTGATATAAGATTGGAATCACTCCAACTTAAGATCACTCAATGATCAAGAGATTCCAAGCTTAAGGAGGCGGAACGTGGGATGAAGTCGGGACAGAGATGATGATAGAAGATTGACTCGCTCAATCAGTGGAACGAAAAAAGATTCTGAATCAGTTAACAAGCCTAATCCGTAGGTTTCAATAGTTCTAAGTGAATCACACACTTAAGAGTAAAGAACAAACAACACAAAGAAACTCAAAACTTTGTGAAAAGAGAAAACTATTTCTATTACTTTCAATGATCAAGGGTGCTTCCTATAAAGGACAAAATGAGCTTTATATAGAGCTCTTACATGAGTACAATAATGTTCTAAAAAGATAGAAATGAGAAAAAAATCATAGAATTAAATAAAAACTAGCCGTTGGACCATTATGAGCAAATCGAGCAAAATACGGAAACTTGATGTACACTTGAGTCTTGAGAGCTTTGGCATGAAGGAATGATGTGAAGGGACTTACATGTTCATTAATTTCTTGCTCATTTCGTGGCTGTAGTAAAAATATAGCCGTTGGAGAGTTATGACACAACATGTGAACGTGTTGAATGTGCTCGGATCCGAATAAGGAAAATCGGTCCATGTGTATTTCCACTTGATATTGTGTGTATTGTTAGATCTATCCACGCCTTTTAGAATGTATCCTGGTCGCCAAAGATATGTTTGGAGCCTTCCACACTCGTAAGGTGCTAGATAAGGCAAGCCGAGAGTCTTCCGGTTTAGAAAATTCATAACTTGAACATTTGAACCGGTATGGTTGTGAATCAAATTTTCTGAGTACCTATTTTTAGTCAAGAATTTAGAAAATTTTGGTTTATTACCTAATTCCTTCTGGTTTGGTCGTGGTCCTCCAAACAATGCAAGCTTGTCCAAATCGGATAAGTATAGAAACACCCGATTTGTAAGATTAATATCTCATTCGTCTGATCTTCGTTTGGATTGATTCAAATTCTTGATATTGTATAGCTGAGATGAGAATGTTTTTCATGTATTTTGATGCTTTGAATCTCCTTTTTTTAGTCGGTATTATCCAATAAAGGAACATGTGTCCTTGTCGAGTTCTATGCGACTTGTGTGGCAGTTTTGATAGAGTTCTGGTTCAGCTGCTGGTCTGATGACCACATCATACCCTCCCCTTGAATTAAATTTTGTCCTCAAAATTTTAGGATCTGCACATAGAGAATTCAAGTTATGTTTTTGAATTTTCTGGGAGTTTAGAATCTTACCTCGGTTATAATATGTGTAGAGGCTGGACTTGAAGTGTGTTGTTGCAGCTTGTGGTTCTTCTTTGATCAGAAAGGAAGCAATGACTCCTCTCCATGGTTTTGCACTGACTCCTTTGGATATCAAGGTAGCCTCCTTCGTGAATTCTCTGAATACACATCTTGTTTCTCCATTAACTTATCCTCGAGTGTGAACTTGTGCATAAGGTTCTGATTTTTTCTCCGTTGTACCTACACCTTTCTCAATCTCTTTTCAACACAAAAAGTGCATTATTACATCGTATGGATCATTGGAAACAAATTTGGTCAAGTGATCACTTACCTTAGATTGTTTTCCTTAGTAGAAATAGAAAACTCGGTTTTCAGTTTTGGTCCATGACTAAGTTTGGCTCTTCCCCTTGTTCTGCTTCTTTTGAATACCCAAACCTGTATAAACCTCCTTTGGCAAAGAAAAGTGTATCATACTAGAAATGGAATGTTCCAAATCGAATTTAGGCATTGCAACCTCCTTAGAATCTATCCTATCCATTTCACCTAACAAGGTAGTAACTAGTTGTCTAGTGGGATATGTTGCAGCATAATGACCCCTTTTGTGACATCTATAACAAGTTGTAACAGCTAATTTTGAAAGATTAGGTAACTTACATTGCTTTGTTTTTCCATGGGGCTCAAGCATAGGTGCCACACTTGTCTTGTGAGCTATGTGTTGTTGTGTTGGGTCCACTTGCACTTCCTTGCTTTTTGTTGGTTGCACAACCTCTATCTTCTGCTTTATAACGTGTTGAGACACTTTCTTTGGTTCGGGACAGACTTTATCTCGCTTAGCTCTCGGGTTTGGTCTTGTTGCTAGAATCCATCTCCGTGGCTCGGGATATTCATAGATCTTAACATAGTATTGTTGATTGGTTGCAAAATCCTCCACGAACTCTTTGTGCAGCAGTTGCTTCATCTCTTCCCAAGAAGATTCTGGTTTATCATACTCAAGACGAATGTAAGCGTCTTGTTCATAACACCTAAAGGCATCTTCGGTGAGAGTGTCTTCAGCATAAGACGTCTTATCCTTCTCGGGAATTTGGTTAGCCTGAAACCATTCCTCCAAATCCTTCTCCCATTGTAAATATGCCTCTGGTCCTTGGCTATGACCTGAAAAAGAGATTGAACATTCCCATGATTCAGCTTGATTGGTGAAGTCATCGAGTTCATCCTCCTCTTCAAGCTTTGATAGAGCTTCATTGCTCGCTTCAGATTCATTTTCATATATGTCTCTCGGTGCAGCATCTTAACAAGTTTCTTCATCTAGACTGAATTCTCCATAATCTAGTACACCTTTGGGATCTCCTTCTAAGCTGAATCTATATTCAGTCTCTTCACACCATGTATTACCCTCATGGTTGGCTTCTTCTTCGTTTCCTAGACTAATTCTCGAATCAGTCTCATCACGCCATGATGCATTCTCATGTTCGTCTTCCTCAAAATCACTTTCGGCATCATATGGTGGCTTTGGCTCGATCTCTGGTTTTGTCTCATCATCATCAGGCTCTCCATAGTAATCATCTTCTTCCCACCACATCGAACTCGGCTCTTCGTCCCAATTGTTGTCGACGGTCTCATGTTCACTTAGGCTGGAGAAGTCGTCATTGAAATCATCATCCTCATAGGACATGGCTCTCTTTTTGGTTATAGTGTTCCTAGAATAAAAAATGAAAGGAAGTATCAAGAAGTATCAAACAAAAAGGAAAGAAATAAGACAAATCACAACAAATGGAAAATTTTTCCTTTAAATTCGAATAAAATTGAAAAAATACAATTTTTTTTTTATGGTAAAGAACGAAAATATTTAAGAAATTAACAAAGTACGATTTTTTTTTTTTGAATTTATAAAAGTAAAACAAAGCAATAAAACCAATTCTTTTATATTTTCGGATTTTCGCTAAGATAAAATAGAAATAAATGGAAAACCTTTTTTCTTTGGTTTTCAAATTTTATGGAAACAAAATTTCGAAAATATTAAAATAAAACAAATATAGTAATAACTTTTTTCTTAAACTCGAAAACAATGGAAACAAAATGATAAGAAACAGTTTTTGTTTCAATGATTTGGTGTGAATATTAATAATAAAAAATACAGGAAAATTATATATATTTTTTGTTTTGATTTCAAGTTTATAAAATATAATAAACTAATAAAAATATGTTTTATGAGTTTTAAATATATGTAAACAAATTAAACAAAAACAGGAAACAATTTTTATGATTTTCGGTTTTATGGAATGAAACAAAAAAAAAACACAAAACAAAATTAAAAAGCATAAAGGTTGGATGAATACAACCTGAGGATATGAGGTTTTAGATCTGATATCAAATGATATAAGATTGGAATCACTCCAACTTAAGATCACTCAATGATCAAGAGATTCCAAGCTTAAGGAGGCAGAAGGTGGGATGAAGTCGGGACGGAGATGATGATAGAAGATTGACTCGCTCAATCAGTGAAACAAACAAGGATGCTGAATCACTCAACAAGCTTAATCCGTATGTTTCAATAGTTCTAAGTGAATCACACACTTAAGACTAAAGAACATACAACACAAAGAAACTCAAAACTTTGTGAAAAGAGAAAACAATTTCTATTACTTTCAATGATCAAGGTGCTTCCTAAAAAGGACGAAATGAGCTTTATATAGAGCTCTTACATGAGTACAATAATGTTCTAAAAAGATAGAAATGAGAAAGAAATCATAGAATTAAATAAAAACTAGCCGTTGGACCATTATGAGCAAATCAAGCAAAATACGGAAACTTAAAGTACACTTGAGTCTTGAGAGCTTTGGCATGAAGGAATGATATTAAGGTACTTCCATGTTCATTAAATATTTGCTCATTTCGTGGCTGTTTCAAAAATAGAGCCGTTGGAGAGTTATGACACAACATGTGAACATGTTGAATATGCTCGGGTCCGAATAAGGAAAGTCGGTTCATGTGTATCTCCACTTGATATTGTGTGTTTTGTTAGATCTATCCACGCCTTTTAGATATGCTAGTTGAATGAGAATGTATCCTGGTCGCCAAAGATATGTTTGGAGTCTTCCACACCCGTAAGGTGCTAGATAAGGCAAGCCGAGAGTCTTCCGATTTAGAAAATTCATAACTTGAACATCTGAACCGCTATGATTGTGAATCCAATTTTCTGAGTACCTCTTTTTAGTCAAGAATCTGCAACAATTTGGTTTGTTACCTAATTCTTTCTGGTTTGGTCGTGGTCCTCCAAACAATGCAAGCCTGTCCAAATCGGATAAGTATAGAAACACCCGATTTGTAAGTAATATCTCCTTCGTCTGATCTTCATTTGGGTTGATTCAAATTCTTGGTATTCTCTATCTTATATGAGAATATTTTCCATGTATTTTGATGCTTTGAATCTCATTTTTTTAGTCGGTATTCTCCAATAAAAGAACATGTGTCCTTGTCAAGTTCTATGCAGCTTGTGTGGCAGTTTTGATAGCGCTCTGGTTTAGCTACTGGTCTGATGAACACATCAGATACTTTTGGTAGTTAGTATCTTATCAAATATACATGTAGATGATATTAAAAAAAATACATTATTGTCCCTAAAAATATAACCCTTCTCTCCTCCAAACTTGCTTCTTTCGGTCTCTTTCTTCTTCTGTTTTCCACCCTCTTCTTCACTCATCTTCGTCTCTCTCTTCTACAAACTCATCTTTAATCTCCTACTTTTTCTTTGTTTTTGGATCTGCAAACAAACAAAATTAATGTGACAAAAGACTGAACACATCTCTATTTAGGTTTCAAAATCCAAATTAGGGTTTAATTTTTTTATATACATTTGTATTTGGGTTTCAAATTCAAATTAGGGTATATGAATCAGAATTTAGTATTTTTTATAATTTATAAATCTGTATAGCATGAAAAGATATAATAATTTTAGAATATATAAATCCAAATTTAGTGTTTATTTTGATAATTTAAAAATCTGTTTTTACTTAAAAGAATCATTTTTTCACCGGGTATAAAGCAGTCAGTTGAGCAGTCTCACGTTTTCACACATGTGGTGAGCAATATTCGCAAACGATTCACGAGTGCTAATACAAAATTCATGTTATATTCGTTTTTGTTGCTAGATGCAGCATCCGGATGTTGTATTCAGATGAAGTTTCTAGCGTTGTATCAAGATATTTTTTGTTGGCTAGAGATGAGAGAATTAACCTAATGTCACCGGCTTACCATCTCACCACAAGAAAACAGCGAAATCGCGACTACAATTTTAGTCGCAATCTTTTTCGACCAAATGATAACCATATTGCGACTAAGTTAAGAGCTTAAAATTTTTAGTCACAAATTAGTTGGTAATTTGCGACTAAACAAAGTAATTTGAAATTAGTGGCAAATGTACAACTATTTGTGATGAGTTTGTGACTAAAAGCTGTAGTTGCAAAGTCGTCTTAATATATGAGATTGTTTTGCTACTTCTCAAGTAGGCGCAATATATTTACGACTAATATGTCTTGTTTCATGAGTGGGTGAACCGTAGTTGCGAATTATTCACAATCCCGAGAAACCGAATTGCTATTGTTTCTGTAGTCATAATTATAATTCAATTTTCTTAGGTATATCACGTTTTAATCGGGCGAGAGGTAGGTGCACTTAAGTATTTGCGACTAAATTACTAATTACAATTTGGTTGCAGTGTAGTGGAAATGTGGTAATAAATTTTGCTATACATATATGATCCACCGAGAGTTCTCCTAATTCACAACTTCTTTCCTTCATCTCACCACTTTTAACTTACAAAATTCGCCTAAAAAGAGGGTTTTAGCTAAAGGGAAAGAAGAATGGCGGATTACAATTATTGTATTTCGTTAAGCGGGTGGATGCACAATATAAGGATCCATATACTGGAATTTTCATAGAAGAATTTAACGATGGGCTTGATGGTTTTGTATAGTTTGCAAGTCATCGAACATATGCACGGAATAACAACAATAAGTTTCACTATCCATGTATCAAATGTAAAAATGCTCAACACTGTCGGGCGCAAAGTTGCAAACTATCTTTTTACTAGAGTATTTATGCCTGGTTATTATATTTGATATCAAAACGGAGAGGAATTAGATATTGATTTAGGAACTAGTCATGGGGGAAGTGGTAGAATAAATCTTGATAGTGGAAATCAAGGGGTTGGAGAAGATTATGAAGAAGGGGAAAGATATGTAGAGATGGTGAATGATGCGTTTGTGAAAAAATGAATCCTGAAGATATATATCAGGATGGGAAGGTTCAAAATACTGCAGCAGAGTCGTACTACAAGTTAGAGAAGTTGATGCGAAATCTAGGCCTCCCGTTTCATACAATTATGTGTGCGTTTAAAATTGTATGATCTTCTGGAAAGAATATGAGAAATGGGATAAGTGAAAATTTTGTGGCCACCCAAGATGGAAGAAGAGTGACGGATGCACAAGTATACCTTTTAGCCGTGTGTGGTACCTACCCATTGTTGACACACTAAAGAAACTTTACCAGAGAAAGCATACTGCATTGGCAATGATGGCATGATGAGCATAAATCTGAAGAGGGATAGATGTGTCATCCATTAGATGGGGATGAGTGGAAAAATTTCAACCAGCTAAATCCCCAATTTGCAAATGAAAAACAAAATGTTTACCTTGGATTGTGCAACGATGGTCTATACCCTTTTGGAATGTCTAAGAATCATTCACTATGGCATGTGCTTCTTTTTCCTTATAGTTTACCCCTGGGTATGTGTATGAAGGGAGAGTATTTGTTTTTGACGATTTTCAAATACGGGCCCAAGCATCCGCGAGCTAGTTTTGATATATTTCTCCGACCACTGATAGATGATTTGAAGGAATTATGGTCTACTGAAGTTGAGGCTTATCATAAGATTGCGGGTGACAAATTAAATTTAAAGGCCGTCATTTTGTTGACGATTAGAGACTTTCCAACTTACGGGGATGCTGTCATGGTGGACTACATACGGGTATTTTGGGTATTTTCAGGTAGTTTGTGTATAAAGTTACCTAACCCGAATGTTTTTATATTCTTTGTCAAAGAGAAACCGAACCTGAACTGAATCTGTACCGAACCAAAAATCTATCAAGTACTTACTGGAATATGCATAGAATCGAAGAATCAAATATCCAAAAATATTTAATCATAATTAACCGAATGGATACCCAAATGTCTAGATTTAGATGATGTGATGGAGATGCTCTAATAGCCTAAAATGTCATAATCTACTACCTGTTCTCGGACTCCTTATCTCTTGTCAAATTTCTTAGATTAGGAAATATTGTCAACAAATATTTCATAATATTCATTATTTTGTAGATACTTTTTTTCCTTCTTCTTTCGTTTTTCTCTAACGAATAATTCGACTGATTATTTAACTAAATATTGGTTAAATATTAACAATTAGTCCATTGAAAATATTGGTTTGGTGAAAGATAAATTATTTTGTTATATTCAGAACGATTATTATTGTTATTATCATTATTTTAATAGCTTCTGTCTTTTCTTATAGTAAAACTTTTTGCTTTATTGTAAATGATAAAATTCCTAGAAGAACACCTAATTGTGTTCCTTTAGTTGTACATCCTTACATTTTTATCAGTACTTAACCTTCTCTCTAGTAATTTAGTAAACACGTGGTTGTTCAAGACTTAAGGTTAAATTGTGTAGAAAATGATTAATTTTAGATTTGTTTCTGAGTAAATTGAAAACGGATTAGGGAAATGATTATAAAGGAAAAGAATCTAAAATTAAGTTAGGCCATACAATTTACAGTGCATGCACTTAGGCCACGTAATTCCCCAATTTGCACTAATACCAATTTTAGTCAATCCTATTGATAAGCACATAATAATATCAGAACAAAATCAAGTAATAAATCCACTCTTACTAAAAAGTAAAATAAATTGACAAAAAAATAATAATCTAAATGCATATCCCCCATTTTTCTCTACTTATAAAGAACATAAACATACTCACCAAACAAAGAAGACAAAGAAACACAAAAACTTCAAAAAGAATGGAGAGTTACAAAATTTTTGCTGTAGTCGTAGCCGTTGTTATCCTATACTCCTCCGCATCATCCGAAGGAGGAGACGATTGCGTGACAAAACTGATACCATGTCAGCCGTACTTGAAGAACGTGAATCCACCTCCTCCACCGGCTTGTTGCGTACCGTTGAAAGAGGTCCTCGAGAAAGATGCAGCTTGTCTCTGCACTGTTTTTAACAACCCGGGCATGCTCAAACAATTCAATTTAACCATGGAGAATGCTCTTGATCTTCCTAAAGCTTGTGGAGCTAAAGTTGACACCTCAGTCTGTGCCAAAATCCCTTGTGAGTTTTTTTTTATATATATTAATCCTATCAATGATTCAATACATATATTTTTATTTAATTAACACTGATTTCATATGTTTCTATCTTATTAATGAAGCTGCTTCACCGACTACACCTACTACTACACCTACCAAAGGTATGCCTTCGTACTTAATTTCGAACTTGCGGTTATAAAGATTATAAATTTATACGAAAACTCGGATATAATATGTTTCTTTTGAACTTCAACAATTTGTTATTTGTCGCGAAAAAGAAGATTACACTTGGTTTTATGTTTGTAAGATTTATTAATTGATGTTGACCTTCTCTCATTCAACAGGAGGCGCTTCGATTCCGGCTGTCAACTTCATCGGACTGGGCTTTGTAACTGCTTTTGTGGCAATAATCCTCTTTTGATTTTGTTATCCAATTTATTTTATATCATCAATTTATATGTATGTGTCAGTCCAAGTACTGTTTCTTTTTCATTTATATTTACTTTTCATAGTTGAATTTGAAAAGATAGATAATCTAGGCAATATATATATCCAATACAGAACTCT
>OVAP01004886.1:0-13807 GCA_900406295.1 Aurinia saxatilis | reverse complement strand
TCAACTGTATTCTTGCAGTTAGCTCTTAGGGTAAACTTTGAGCATATCAAACAACTAGGAAACAAAAACAAAAATGAATTAGAAAATGATTTAGACTTAATAGAAATTTTTCAGTCACACGTAAAATGGTGGGACTCAGCAACGGCGCCACTTAATAAGTTGTCTATTTTACTTAATAAAACCTTGACAACTACAATGTATCAATGCAGTAGTAAGGATAGAAATCCACAAATCCTTGCAATTACATTGTAACCTATTAATTTAATTAATCAAGCTAAACCGAATATTTAAGGGTTTTTGTTTTGGTTTCTAACTTATATATGGCTTTTAAAATCAATAATAATAAAAAGCTAGACCAAGGGATGATTAATGGATTGTCTAAAACTAAACTAGATGTTTATTCAGGTTCTAATTCTACGCAATTCCAACTCATATATAATTATAGATTGGTCCACTTTTGTGGAACCAATCACTTCTCTTGACTACTTAAATGCCTAAAATCTCATTTTGATTTAAACTGGCTAGAGAGCTTTACTAGAGCAGATTTGATTTGTTCACAAATTGCCTTAGTATCAACTTTCGTTGGCCAAGGACAATCTGCTCTCCTAATAAGGTTCCAAGATACCTACTACACTTTCGTTTAATAGGAAGTCCCATGGACGAAAACTAGGTGATCAACTCTAGTTTAGGCTTTAAGACTTTATTAGGAGAANTAGTTTAGGCTTTAAGACTTTATTAGGAGAAAATTTTTCTACACATCTACCTATTTACATCCAGTTACTAACTTAACAATCCATGAACTCCATAGATCTAACAACCTAACTACTCACTCATGAATAAACTAACAAGAAACCAAGATATAAAGAAGAACATAATCAAGAACACAAAAATATTGAATAATACTTTATTAATGATAAAAATATGAAAATATAAAAGAACAAAGGGTTCAAGAACACTTCTCAACAAAGGGGAATGCAAGGAATGAAAGGAAAATGACAGCCTCCAAGGAAATCTCCAAGAGAAACTCACAAAGTCTCAAGAACAAAAATGAAGAACAATGGAATCAAGTGTTTTGATCTAAAAAGAAAGAATAAAAACTAGCCTAAAATGTTGTGGAGGTTCAGAAATGGCTTTATAGTGAAGGATTTTCGTGCAGCATCCATCAAAATAAGGTAATTTTTGTCAATCTGATGATTGACAAGTTTCCAAAAATACACCCCGATCGAGCACGGATCGATCGATCTGCACATGGATCGATCGATCTGTGCTGAATATTTACGTGCTGGTCGATCTCCGGATGCTTCATGCCTTCTTCAGTAACGTGGATCGATCGATCAAACCATTTTTCAGCATTTCTTTGATTTTTGCTCACAACTTCATCTTGAAGCTCAAATTCAAACCCCAAGATGTTTGTACCTGTTAAGATTCTAAAATGACACTAAAAGACTCGAAAAACACTTGAAAACAAAGTTTATAAAGAGTTAAAAACATAATATATCAAAATTCAAAGAAAAGGTGTCAAGGCTGATTTCTCTGGTAACATTTAATCAAAATTAAGGTAAACTTCATGCCTTGTTACTTATGGTGAAATCTTCATATAAAAAAACAAAAAAAAAATGTGTAGAAGCTTTATGATCCATACTTGTAGCAAACAAAGGCCAGGGAAATCTGGGATCAAAATGAAGAAAGGTGGAAAATGTTTAAAGAAGTACGAGGAGGTTCAAGAAGACTTTAGATTCCCCTACAGAATCTAAGTCTGGGGGAGGAACAAGGCGAGCTAAGGAGAGAATGATTGGGGAACTGTGCCATCAAGCGGTCCGATCTCCCTTTCTTTTTTGCAAACATATCGCATTTTTCTTGAGTACGGTAAACCCTAAACACACTAGCCTCACCTCTAAATATTAGTCCCCTCTCATTACACACCTAACCTGTTTTACCTAGCTGATATTTTCCAGTAAGAAAGCTCACAAAAATAAATGAATGTAGAGAGTCAGAATATTGGTACCTTTAGGGAATTTGCAGGTTGAGATTCCTGTTGGATCAGTTGGGAGAGTTGTGGTGGGAGTATGAGATGAGAACTTTTGGAAGGATTATCGAGATGACCATCACGAAGCTGCGCCTCTAAGTTGTGGTACAAGTAAGTGAGTTCCTAACTTTTCAAACTTGTATCCGTTCTTAGCATATGTTTGTTCGAGGACGAACAAAGCTAAGTCTGGGGGATTTGATAATGATGATATTTTACTGCTTTTCGATATGATTTTTCGGTGTTTTTATCAAAGAAAATATTTAAGTTAAAACATAAACTACTGGATTTCACATTTTTCTGTTTGCAAAGTGTTTTTGTGATAACAATGCATTTTAGGTTGCAAAGGGGCACTTTCTACCAAATCCAGCAAATCAACATCAGAAGTCCAGGCCCGGATGAAATAGATGTTCATTTTGGAATGAAGTGAAGAATTAGAAAAATCAAGCCACGAGAGTTAGCTTTCATATGGGCTTGGAATCGTGCTAATATTCCTCAGGAGTAAGAAGTTAAGCCCAAATCACTGAAGTATCCAGACGCCCACCAGACATGAAGGCCCAATCGATCGGACCAGAGGCCCATCGATCGATTGAAGCCCATTTTGTCAAGAAGGTTCCAGAACAAGTTCAGAGGAGATATTTGTTTACGTTGAAGATAAACTCAGGAGATACAAAATGTTCAGAAACGCTTTAAAAGATTACAGTCGATCGCTCAGGATAACTACGACCGATCGATCAACTGAAGATAATCACCAATATTTGGATTTCTATTCGAATCTTCCTCATGATTCTCTCGACCCTTTAATCGACCCTCTCCCCTATATATACAGAAGACTGAAGGCCGAGAGAAACATCAGAAAGTTCTCTAACGTTTCTAGGCATCCAGGCTTATAGTTTCTCAGTTTTATTAGTTTCTTTGTTCCCTTTCATTTTGTTCATTGCTTCACAGAAGAAGTCTGTAAGCTCTGCATTTCCAGAGAAGCTATTCTGAACCTTTTAATACAAGCAATTTTCATTATGTTTATGTCTACTTTTGCTATGTCTGAGTAGTCTCTTAGTTAGGAATATGGTTTTGCTATGAGGAATCATGGTTTGGTAGACAGGCAATAAGATTATATAATGAGTACTTTATAGGCTTACTTTTATATCAGTACGTAATCTAAATTATAGGATAAATCTGCTACGAATACACCACTTAGAGTAAGAGATCCAGAACTTGATAGTGAAAGCTTTTCTATTTATTTGTTTAGTAGGATTTCATTTTTGAACGTAATGCCTAGATTGATTGGTTGATCAGCCCATAGGTTCTCTTTCTGAAAGGATAGATGTTAGAGTTAACTCGGATACCAATTGAACTAGACTAGCTAAGCCTTACTATATGGATAGTTAGTTATTAGTAAATCAACTATATAGCCTAAACTAGGAATTATATAATTACTACCCTGAATAATTCAAACCATGATCCTCTGATGCATTACGTGACTTCCTAGAGCCTTTTAATATTGAATTGTCTCACGTTTATTTTGTTTTAGTCATTCAGGCATTGATCTATCGACCGCATAATCTGCCATCGACCGAAAGGTGTCCCGAACGATCGATCCGTTCACGCGACCGATGGATCGTTACCAAAACAATTTCATTTTGTTTGCTTAGCTCGAGTGAAATTGGACGTGCTACTGTGCGACTCTGCTCTCTATGGATTCGATCCCTAAATACTACTGCGAGAGCCTGTGCGCTTGCAGGAATATTTTGGGTGAAAACTTAATCCCCATCAGGAAGAGAGGTACTCGTCACTTCAATTCTCAAGAGATTTTAAACATGATCATGCAAATGTGAAAAGGCGTACCATACAATAGTAATGTTGGCTTGAAAGAAGGTTAAGGTTCTTTTGGGGTGGCGATGATAACCAACCTTAAAGATGAAGGTGGCTATCCAAGTCATCAGCTAGTGGTAAAAGGGATAAGATGATTTGATTATTTTGATGTAATTCCCTAGTGAACAACTAGCACTACTAAACAATTGATCGAGCGATTTTAAGGATCTAGCATTTTTAAGCAATCTCACCATTGTCCCTTATTGCCAATGCAATGAACACTAAAATGACATGAACTATATGCTAAAAGAAAAATCTTTTTGGTTTTTTTCGAAATTTTTTAAAACTTTTACGAATTTTATAGAAACATGAAATGTTTGATGCAAATAAAGAAAACAACAAAACTAAGATAGTCATTAGCTACTAGGTCCCTCCCCCAAGCTTAAACTTCATCGTCCCGATGAATATTCAAATCTAGAAAAGAGGGCCAAAATAAAATATAAAAAACCGAATGTGAATGCAAATAATTAATACAAAGGTTTTTAAAAGAGTACTTTGGGAACTAGAAAGGAGGAGGTTGAAAAAATGATGGACCGGGTCGTGTTTGCTCCCGTGATCTGGTCCTTCAAGTGATCTTGTGACCGGATATATCCTAAATACCTGAAAATAACTCAAAAACAAGCAAGCAAAACGAAAGCAAGAATATGTACAAAGATAAACATGGGAATATCTTCCAAGTGTGTTTATTTAACGTCACTAGCTTGACGAGGTCAAAATATACTAAGCTTCAAGCGGGTCGACCAGCGGAATTGTGTCACCATCCTCTATCTTAACATTAGCACGATAGGGTATAACTCGATGGGCATTTACCGTGAAGAACTTCCCTTTGTTATCCTCGAGTATGACAGCTCTCTGAGGCATGCCTTCTGTTATCGTGAATGGCCCCGACCATTTAAATTTAAGTTTGCTGGTAAAAATTTGTATCTTGAGTTGAATTGCAAAACCAAATCGTCGTGGTCCTTTCTTTATATATCTTGGAGCTCTCATATGCATTGAGCCGTAGCTCATCTAGCTCATTTAGATCCATTAACCGCTTCTCTTGTGCGCTTTTGATGTCGAAAATCATTGTCCAGACAGCCCATAATGCCTTGTACTCAAGCTCAAGGGGCAAATGACAAGCTTTCCAATAAACTTGGTTGAAGGGTGTTGTCCTGATGGGTGTTTTGAGCGCTGTTCTATAAGCCCAAAGCGCATCGTCGAGTCTCTTTCTCCAATCCTTGCGAGTCTTTGAGACTGTTTTTTCAAGGATAGTCTCGATATCCAAGTTTGATGACTCCACTTGGCCACTCGTTTGGGGGGTGATAGGGAGTTGCCACCTTGTGCTTAACTTCGTACTTCTTCAAGAAAGATTCGAAGATCTTATTGATGAAGTGGCTTCCACCGTCACTAATCACAATCCTTTGAACACCGAATCTCGGGAAGATGATCTTTTAAAAAAGATTTATCACCACCTTTGCATCGTTCGTTGGACTAAAGATAGCCTCAACCCATTTTGAAACATAGTCCACTGCAACCAATATGTATTGGTTGCCATAGGATGATAGGAACGGTCCCCTGAAGTCGATCCCCCATACATCAAATATCTCTACTTCCAAGATGAAGGTTTGTGGCATCTCATTTCTGTTTTCAATGTTCCCTCGATGTTGAAAAGCGTCGCATTTGGAGACATACTCATGAAGATCCTTGAACAATGGGCCACCAAAAACCGGCTTGAAGGACCTTGGTAGCGGTTTTGAAACTAGCAAAATTTCCACCGTATGTCGAATCGTGGCAATGAAAAAAGACCCCTTCAACCTCTTTTTATGCAAGACATCTCCTAAAGAACCCGTCCTTGCACCTCTTGTACAAGTATGGGTCATCCCAATAGAAGTGAACGACATCCTTTAAGAACTTCTTCCTAGCGTTTGTTGTGAGTGATGGATGTATGACTCCCCGAAGCAAGTGGTTCGCATAATCCACATATCAAGGGAGGGTATGTGATATGCTCAAATTTACCCTAAGAGCTAACTACAAGAGTACAGTTAATTAGTTGTAATATTTAGGGATCGAATCCACAGAGACTTTAAGTTGCCTATTGATTTAAGAATTAAAACTTTATTAAGCAGATTAAATAAATAAAACTAATGTAAAACTATTAATTAAAACTGTTGGAAAAGGGTTTTTAAATTCAATAAAACAAAAGATAGGCTATGGGTAATTCTTTGGAAAATCTGAAATTCATAGATAAGATATTAATTAGAGGATGATTAAGAATTGTCCTAGAACATGAATCACTATTCTTTGCAAATTCTATTAATAAAAACAAGCATTAATCCTAAGTTCAATAAGTTCACAAAATCCATAAACCAAATTTCTTTGCAAATAGGTATTTTGCTCATCTAAAATAACTCCAACAATTAATTATGTTGTCGCATTAATTAATTAACATATAATCAAGTTCTAGGTGATCAAGCAAGAACAAACATTAAACACAGTTTTAGATGAAGAACTACATATGATTCCTCTAACAATTATCCTAAACTATCAATTCATCATAAACCATAGAGTGCAATGTCTAATAACTATTTATGTTCAAGGTCTAAAATTTCAGGGTTAGAATTTAAACTCTAAACCCTAAATCCTAAAACATATGAGAAAGTTTTTAAAATACCACTTGTGAAATACTCATTATTTTAAAGTATCACTTCTAAAATATTTTTCAAAGGTACCATTATTTACTCAAGCTATTCTTCTTTACAATTGGCAAATTTGTTGGGTTTTAGGGTTTAGTAATATTATGGGGTTTAAGGTTGGCTTAGGGTTTCCTGAGTTTAGCGTTAAACCCTTCTTTGGTAAGAGTTTAAGATTTAATCATTATTACATCTAATAAACACGAAACCTCTAAATTTTAAACTTGAAATCCTTATAATTAAAGTTAAATTTGGAAAATATCATTTGTGAAACACTCATTTCAAAAATAACATTTCTAACATATTTACAAAATTACCCCCATTTACCAAAGCTGTTTTTTTTTTTTTTTTTTACAATTGAAAATTTTGTTACACCAAAGTGGTACTTTGAAAATTCACCTAAAATTAAAACCTACTAATTATTAAATCCTAAATATAAACTTTAGAAGGGTTTGACCCTAAACCCTACCGCCATAAACCATAATCTTTAAACTCTATAATTTTATTAAAATTTTAGCTGTAAATCTCCAAAGCTTAACAAATATGTCAACTGTAAGGAAAATTGGCTTGGGTAAATGATTATGGTTTTGAAAATATTTTTGAAGTGATATTTTGAAAGGAGTATTTCACAAGTGGTACTTTCCAAAATTTTATGAACTAAAAAATCTGTTATATTTAACATTATTAATTATGACTAAATAACAATTCTATAAATTGATAAAATTCCAAAGTTTCCAAAATTATTTCTTTTAATCGTCTTTTACAAAATATGATGAAGAATTATACATATAATTTTACAACGTTAACCGACCCTTATAGATCCACTCTTCTACCTCTGGTGCGTCTGATCACGGCCAATGGCTATACTTGAACAATGTTGGAGACCTCCTGTAAGTTATTCTTCATTAATCTGCATAAATCGTGTCCTCTAGGATTCAAACCTTGAACTTTCTGGTTTAGAAGAATTAATGAACCTTTAGCCAACAAAACCACTGGCACTAGGGGGTTTCCACTAACATTGTTAAATATAGAGAGTTTACGATATTTAATCGTACATATATAAGATACATAAACTATGCTCACATATTAAAAAAAACAACATTTTCATTTTATACCAAAGTGACGTGGAAGACAAGAAAGATGTTGGGTGTTTAGTTTGAGTGAGTCTTAGATAGATTGCAGTAAAAAAAAATAGACAAAGTATCTCGGTCAAGTTGTTATCACTTTAGTGGGATTAGTTTCGGAGATTTGTTTCAAGTTCTAATGGTTATTTAACACCAAACATATTCGTTCAATAAGTTAAGAGTTTTCAGTTTCTAAAAGTGTCTCAGTTAAGTTGTTATTATTTTAGTCGCATTAGTTTTGAAAATTGGTTTAAAGTTGTAATATATGGTTATTTAACACCAAACATATTCGTTCCATAATATAAGAGTTTCTGATTCTAAGCATTGAGAGCTTAGAACATTTCATATTGGTATTAGAGCTCTGTCAAGATGATTTGAAAACTTGAGAAAGAAGTCACAGCTTCAAACACAAAGAGATATGGGAGATGATAAGATGAAGTTGCCACAGTTTGATGGTTACTGGGATCACTGGAGTGAGGTCATGGAAAAATTATTCAGATCCAAACGACAATGGAGCTTGATTAACGTCAGAGTGAAGGAGCCACCCGTCACGAAATTTCGGATGAGTAATTGCCATTAGAAATCAAATGAGGAGTAATGAAGAAGCTATGACAGACTCCAAGATGGTGGAGAAGATTCTCATAATCCTAAGTGGGAAATTCATGTATGTGGCGGTGCTTATAGAGGAATTGAAAGATATTGAGACCATGATGCTAGATGAACCGCAGAGCTCATTAGCCAGAGAGATATAATGCACATGTATTAAGTGTAACACATGGAAGAGGTACATGGACCCTAGGCCGAGGCAGGTGATCCTATGGGAGAGGAAGGGGAAGAGGTCGTGGAAGGACTTTCCAAAAAAAAAAAAAAGGAGCACAATGGAGTGCTACAAGTGACATCGCTTGGGACATTTACAAAATGAATGTCCAAAATGGGAAGAAGAGGGAAACTATGCCGATTTCGAAGAAAATGAAGAGATGCTACTGATGACATGTATGTTGAGGAGGAGGAAGTTGATGAAGATCCTAAAGTTAACCTGGGAGATGCAGAACATATGTTGATGATGTATTCTGGTAAGAATGAAGAACTAAGGAAAAGAGCATCGTTCCTCGACAATGTCTGTTCAAATCATATATGTGGAGATCGACGACTCTTCTCAGATATGAACACTAACTTCAAGCATTCGGTGAAGCTTGGAAATGACAAAAGGATGAAAGTTGTTGGAAAAGGGCACGTGAAGCTCGCCTTGAATGGAGCTGCATACACAATCAACAATGTGTATTATGTACCACAACTTTGAAACAATCTGCTAAGTCTTGGACCACAACAAGAAATGGAGGTAAATATCATCATACCAAAATGTTTATGCAAGATGTATCATAATGTGAAAGGTCTAATAGCTGAGGGCAAGATGAGTATGAATCGAATGTTCATGTTGATTGATCAAGGAAGAGACATAGCACGATCAAGTCAGAAACAAGGTCTTTAGGCAGAAGCGGAGGACATGGTAAAGTTGTGGCATGAACGATATGGACATCTCAACCATCGTGGAATGAAAAGCCTTCAAAGGAAGAACATGGTACATGACTTACCAATTCCTGATATTCAGAAAATTACTTGCTCATACTGTTGGAAAACAGACAAGGAATCACATTTTTAAGAAAAGCTCACAGAGAGCTAAAAAACCTTTAGAGTTGATTCACTCCAACATTTATGGCTCAATTAATCTGAAAACCACGAGTGGAAAGAGATACATTTTATGCTTCATAAATGATTTCAGCAGAAAGGCATGGGTATACTTTCTAAAGGAGAAGCCAGAGTCGTTTAATCATTTTAAAATCTATAAGAAGAAGGTGGATATGGAGACTGGAGAGAGCATCAAATGCCTAAGAACTGACCGTGGAGGAGAATACACCTCTCTTTAATTCTCTGACTACTGTATAGAAGAAGGCATTCGGAGACAACTAACAACGGCTTACACTCCACAACATAATGGGATAACAGAGAGAAACATCGTACAGTCATGAATATGGTGAGGTCTATACCAAAACATGTATGGGCAGAAGCAGGGAACTGGACATTATATATCCTGAATAGATATCCTACTTTGGATGTGAAGAATAACACACCATAAGAGGCCTCGAGTGGAGTAAAGCCTAATGTGGAACATTTCCGAGTGTGGGGATGTATTGCTCACACACACCTTGCAGATGAGAAACGAGGGAAGATTGACCGCAAGAGTATTACATGCATTCTAATGGGCTTCTCGGATGAGTCAAAGGGATATCGTTTGTACAATCCAGGAACAAAGAAGTTTTTTGTGAACAAAGAAACATGCATATGAGGAAGTAAAAAATGAAGCTCACAATGAGCAACAGATCGTTGAGGGACAAGTTCTTGGTAAATGGGTATCAAGGCATCTAACATATCTCAGAGACTATGCATTGGACGCAAAGAAAATAATGAAGAAGAAGACATGGTGAACAGGGTGGAAACAAATCTTGATGATCCAAAAACATTCAAAGAAGTTGAAAAGAGTCTGAAATGGAGAGAAAGTATGAATGAGGAGATAAATTCGATTGAGAAGAACCAAAGTTGGAAGCTCTAGGTTCTACCAGAAGGATCTTAGTGTATTGGCGTAAAATGGTTCTATATAACCAAATTCAACGAGCTTCGAGAAGTAAGTAAATACAAGGCTAGGCTGGTAGCAAAAGGCTACTCTCGGGAATATGGCATTGATTACAGGGATTTATGGTCATGTCGCAAGAATGGATACCATTAAGCTAATTCTATCTACAACAGCATTGAAATCATGAGACATATTAATACACAAATTTTTAACCTACGTATTCTAACTGCAAGTGCATAGCAAATCAGTTATAGTACTTTAGGATTAAATCCACAAAGACCGATAAATATGTAAAATAATTAAATAAATTACAAATTTAATTCAGAACATGGGATTTTAATGTGAGTAACTAGCAAATAACTAACAGACTATGATGGGGGTTTTAAACACTTAAAAGCAAGGTTATGCATTGGGAACTTCGGCAGAAGAATCCAAATTGTAGCCAAAACGCAACACATAAGATAAAAGGTGAAGTCCAAATTAGAACTTCTATTGTCAAAACATGTCTAATGTGAAGTCACGAGTTCTTCTTACCTCATGTTCAGCAACCTTGATGTTGATGGTACAGGCTTATGTCATGGTCATGTGGAAATCATTCCGATGTGGTAGTCCGACTACTTTTGAAATGGTGTTGGTTGATGCAGAGGTATTATTTAAAATTAGATTTAATAATTCAGTCATTCATTATGTATTATATAATGTTATATTTAATTATTCAGTCATTCATCGAGTAATATCTTAGCGAAAACATGATAATATATGTTGTAATATCAATTTAATAGGGGATCCGACTTCATGCATCAATGGAAGACGAAATGATGGGCAGAGGAAAGAGTACTACATTCAAAGAAGGAGATTACATCAGTGTCAATGCCTTTAAGATGCAAAAAAAAAAAAAAAAACACTGTAGAATATAGAGTGCATGTAATGATGATCATTATGCATCATAGTACTGTGGTGAAGCTGACCGATAAATTGGACGCCAACATATTAGAAAATTATTTCCAATCATTTGTGACAATCAATGAGAAAGATGATCTTGATAGAAACTACTTGGTTGGTAACTCGTCAACCTCAACAAACTCCGAACTCACCCCTGGTGCACACAGTTCAGTAACCACAAGGGTTAAAAAGGATTGAATCCTTAAACCATTTAAAAGACTTGAGAAACAAACTTCATCAACTATCCACAATTTAAATAACTATTTTGTTTTATTTTTTCCCATACTCTATAGCTATTTGTTAGTCTACTATGGTACTTTATATCTTTTGAGTTATAAGTTTATATTTTACTTTTCATTGATTCATTAGTTTTCTTTCGAGCTACTACTCATATGGATGGAATTTATTTATTTTTCTTCATACTTAAGTTCAAAATTAAGATTATATCTTTATATTACTCTGTATTTAAGAATTTGCAATAGTTAAAAATAGTTAATGTCAAACTTTATATTTACATGGAAGTATTCAACAACTTGCAATAGTTTTTCATTATAGTTTATCTGCTTTTTTATTTTTTTCATTTTCAATCACTTTTTTACCTTTTATAACATTACTTTATGAGAACTTTACATTGGAATGCCCTTACATTTTTTTTAACTTTCGGAAGACCACAAAACAAAGTTTAAAATGTTTTTTATCGATTACATTCGAGTCCGCACAGGGTGCGGGCGAGTATCCTAGTAGTACTTTAGGATCAAAATCACAAAGACCGATAAATATGCAAACTAATTAAATAAATTCCAAATTTAATTTAGGACATGGGTTATTAATGTGAGTAACTAGCAAATAACTAACAGACAATGATAGGGGGTTTTAAACAATTAAAAGCAAGGTTAGGGATTGGGAACTTGGGGAGAAGAATCCAAATTGTAGCCAAAATACGTCGAGTGTCGTTCGACACCAATAGTGGTGTTGTTCGACACTGCGCGGTAAAATCAGGTACCACTTAATTCCTAAACACGAAATCTATTGTAATGCAAACCAACTTCAATTGTGAATGCAGTCTATAATTAATTCCTAGCAAACCAAATTCCTTTATGAGTTCTAAGGGTTTAATTATGCAATAAACCTAGGTTTAATTGTTCATAAACTATCTAGACCAAATTCCTTTGTGAATAGAAATTTTAATCCTACTAAGATTTGTTCAAAGCAATTATTAACACTTCCATGTATAATAATTAACATACGGTCTAGACTCTAGGTAACCAAACTAGGGATAAAATTAATCTTAATTTAGAGGAAGAATTAAGGATTTCTACCTAATTTAGACTTATGGCTAACAATAATTCATCTAAACCCTAAGAACCATAAGTCTAACAACTGAACTACTCAGACATAGCGAAGCAAAATATCATGCAATTAACTGAAAGCAATAAAACATCGAAGAGAAAGATGAGAAAAAGGGTTCAAAGGATACTTCGCTCCCTTACAAATTCTCTCTAAACTAATTTAAACAATGGCCAAAAAGTCATATTTATAGGCCTAAACACGTCTTCCCCTTGGCTAAAATAAGGAAAGCTCGAAAGTTTCCTTTTTCCTGAATGGGAATTGGAAATTTCCTTTTTCTACCCTCCAGAATGACACGTCTTCACTAAAAGCGTCATATCTCCTCAACCAAAATCAAAATGAGTCGAAACCACTGCCAAAGTGTCAAAATTTGAGATTAAAATTCATAAAGGAAGACCTTCGTCTAACACAATCTTTAACTTTGGACTGCTTCTGCATTGTTATTCTACTTATTTGCTTCCTTTTGCCTTTAACTCCATTGTAACGTGTTTAAACCTAATAAGACTCATTTGGATTCTAATAATAACATATATACTCTAAAACATAGATAAATATATGATTTATTATATTAAACACCGGTAAAATATAGGATATATCACATATACCAACTGGATGTCCAGTCAGCCTTCCTCCATGGAATCCTTGATGAAAATGTTTATATACAACAATCAAAGGGGTATGTTGTTGATGGAGATGAAGAGAAGGTCTACAAGCTCCACAAGGCAATATACGGACTGAAAAGGCCTCAAGGGCCTGGTTTAATCAGATTGAGGAGTATTTTATTAGGGACGGGCTTCACAAAATTTCAAAATGAGGAGACTCTATTCCTCCATACCAACAAATAAGGTAACACTCTCATCGTTAGGTATATGTATATGACCTCATTTATACCGAAGATGTTGTGATGATAAAAAAAAATTTAAGAAGTATATGGAAAGAGAGTTTAGTATCACTGATCTTTGAAAGATGAGATACTTTCTGGGATTTGAGATCTTGCAGACGAAGGAAGGAATTCATGTCTCTCAAGCCAAATATGCGCTTGAAGTGTTAAGGCGTTTCAACATGGAAAATTGTAATGATGTGTGTAATCCTTGTGGGGGTCAAATATCCCCAACATGTCGAACTGAGAAGTCAACGATCAATGCGCGAGAATGATATGTTGCATTTTAGGACCTTTTTCATAGTTGTTTTACATTCATTT